>JAECUM010008828.1:0-81240 GCA_016617855.1 Megalonaias nervosa | reverse complement strand
GCTGTTCCAACTGCACCTAACGCAGCAGCTTTTGCAACAGCTGGAGCGGCAGCAGCTATTAACGCTGGGATAGCTGCAAGAAGTGGAAATATACCACCTGTCTTAACAATGTTTTTGATGGCACCCGCCGAGAGATTTACGCGCATACCGGTCTTTGACTGTTTGGCTTCATTAAAATGATTGAGCTAGCGTTCTGTCAGCGATAGTTTATTTGGACCACCTGTGATTTGTTCTCGCGCTAGTGATATTTTTACTCCACATTTTTTCGCCGATGCCGACTGCAGCTTTTTAATCTGACCAGGAGTCAGACTGACACTAACATGATGATATGACATTTATAATCTTATTCATGATCTAATTATATGTTTTCTACTGGCGCATCAATAACTCTCATTCGTCCACCAACACTTCAAGTAACATTGTTTTATCGCTGAGTATAACGGCGATTGCTCTGTAATTAGCAATAGCTCCTCTTGTAACACGAGCTCGAAAATGTATGTCAACAACGGACTGTCTAAACAAATCCAAGTGTTCCAGCGAAAAGTAATAGATCGGATACAACGTCGTAAACTCCCGCTGAGATATTTGTAAACCAGTATCAACATTGTGATTACGCCCCATAAACGTCATCAGACGATGATACGCACGTGCAACACTATTTTGTTCAAAATTCAACAAAATATCCTCGGCTGGTTCTTGATGTCCATTTATCCTCAAAGAAACCTCAGTAACGCCGAGTTTGTCAAATGTCATAATACTGCGTATTTGCTAGTTTACTCGCGTAACATCTTGAAGTGCAACAATTATATGTCGCGGTGCAGAGACACCCTGATGTGATGCTATTTGCCACGTGAATAAACCATCAATGTTACTCTGGATAGAATCAGTGGTCATTGTTAGCCATGATAGCGTCGACTTACCGCCACTGTCCATGAGAGAAAGTAGCCGCTGTTCTTCGATTAACGACGGTGTCATTGTTGGCATCCACAATGAAAGTTTTGTCAGTATTACTTTACCATGAAGTGCCGCAGTTGCAGCTGGATTAGCTCCTTCAGCGTGCCATATTGCATCATCGTCGGTATTTTTTCGTACGAGTACAATTGCATGCTTCGCTCCAAAAATAACCTTTCTAACATTTCTACAAAATCCAAAGATGTGTGACAGTGGAATCACACATGAAAATCTTTCATTGTCGCCCAGCATTAATCGACATGACGCGAATCCCAAGTTGTAATTTTCATTCATTGATACAACTGTATCCCCAGCTGCATTTAATGTTACATTTCTGTACTCGGGTTGATCAGTTGCATCTTTGACAAACATCATTGATGGACCAACTGATCTTACGTAATCATCGCTGTATCTCGCGAGACCAAGTATCGTTGTGGCAACGTCAATGTCGTTATGACAGATCTCAATATCTCGTCCATCAATATTATATGCTGCACTTTTAAATAACGCCATAATACCATTATTTACAAAACCAACTCGATCACCAATTCCATAATCCGTATTATCTAATTTTAAAAGTCTACCTTCGACTTCAATAAATGCCTCAGCAGGTAAGAAATATCTGCTTGTATCCTGAACTTGTAATTCAATTCTTCCACGCTCGTCAGGTACACGTGCGTCATAAGAATAATATGATAATCACTTTGAGAATTGGTGCGTCCATGTCGAGTGCGGGATCAGATATGCGTTTGAACATCCTTATTATATTTGCTATCGTTTAACACGAAAGCCATTTCCAGCTATCAGACTAGCGGCTATATTTCTTTCTTTTTCACCAACCATTGACGCTAATTTTTGGTTTGCGGCTTGATTTATTATTTTACTAACGTTTGCAGGCATTCTTTCAGTGCTGGGTAATTTTACTGGCTGAGGTTTTTGTCTACGTTTTGTTTTCTTGTTTCTTTTACTTGTTCAATATGCTCTTTCACTACCTGGTTAAAAATATCAAACCGATTAACATCTTCCTCAGATCTAATCTGCGGAGTATCATGAGCAATACGATATATATCCTTGACCCAATCGCCAGATTTCAGCGTATTAATATATTCAGGTTTCACGTATTTTTCTCTTTGATGATATCCATACGCGGCAATCTTTATCAATTTATTTGGGTCTTTGATAGCGGCAATACCTTCAGGCGTGAACTTATCTACTATTTTGGTTTTAGTTTTTGGTGGTTCAGGTTGTGGTTGAATTTCAGGTAGTGGCTGAATTTCAGGTGGTGGTTGAGGAAGTTGCCTGGGTGGTGGTCGAAGACGCCCAGCAATATCGGCAGGCAATGTTTCAAGAGCTTTTTGTGTTGCCTCAGTTGCTGAAACAATTTTCCTTGTTGGTTCAGTAATTGGTTTAAATAATTCTTCTGCGGCTTCTGCAAATCCTTCTTTGAGATCTTGACGCGCTTGTAATTTTTGTCTGATAGAATCACGGACAGGTAGATATTTCTTGATTGCTTCTAGTCGCTCTCGAGCTAGTCTAGCTGAGTGAGGTTCACCAATCATTATTGATATAACGCTATGGTTTAATTACAGCAGCAGAGAGGGTGGACCGGCAAAAATGTCACGCACGAGCACATAAACGAACACGCATAGCATTTACAAACGCAGATGTCACGAACGAGTAACAACGTAAATAACCCACGCAGAGAGAATCTCAATTCGGTTAGAGGTTCTGGTTTAGAGTTATTGACCGTATATTTTTGCTTTATTTAGTAAGATTTCATGTTTAAATATATTTGTTTGAACACTAATTTGTAGGGTCCATCCTCTCTGCTGCTACAAGTATTGGAAACAATATCACGATGATCCCAAGGACGTTATACCAAACTGTTAAAAGTTCAGCAAAGTCATGCCCTACAATCTGTCAAAATAGGTAACAGACGTTGCAGCAAAAGAAACAACAGCAAGATGAGCTAGGTACTGCATGCACAATATAATAGCTTTCAGCTGGTCAGTAAGCCTAGCGGGTAGACAGAGGAAAAGATTGAGTTCCAGGCATTTCGGTTGAAAAGCATCGTTTTAGTTACTTTAAACCGTGTAGATCTTTAGAATATTTTTTAAAAAGGTTGCCGCCTTCATAATGATATTGGCATGACACCATTCTTTACATGTACATAACGCAAAGGAAAAGCAAACTTTTAAGTAAATTATGCTTCTTCAAGAATTCTTCCCATATCACATTAATATTAGACGATAGAAGCCTGCTATCTTCCAAATCCAACCCTACTGAAATGACGAAAATTCTTATTTTCTATCTCATATAGACAAACGGCATTAACTCCTGACCACTGCCACCCGATGTGCCTCGCTACGTGTCGTAAGAGGCGACTAAGCAGAAGTAACCTGTTTGCCGTGGGTTGCGTCCCGTGTCGGGGGAGGAAAGGATCCTGGTAACTGAGCAGAGGAAATGATCCTGGTAGTTGAGCAGAGGCCTTCAGATGCAATACACTTCTTTGGCCTCTACTTCTTCTAGACGGGTGGTCGGGATGGGCCCGGTCTCGACAAATCGGCTGGTCACGCCGAGCCCTTGGAAATCTTTATTTACTCGCTCACTTTCTTTACATTTCTCTTTGTATCTCTCTTGATACCACCGTTGTCCCTACATTCTATCCCTTTTACTCGCCCTTTCCAAGTCTTAGAAGACTTTCTAGAAGGCGGTGACTTAACGGGTCAATCGGGAGGTAATTTTACTGACTGAGTATATCTTACGGGATGAATCAGGAGGTGATTTTGCCTACTGAGTAAAACATCTGTGTATCCCTGGCACTTTAAAAGTGTCCCCTTGTTGGGCGGGGAGCACGGGTGCATAATTTTAATCAAACCAACATAGAGAATTCCAAAACAAATCAACATAAACGTACGAAAACTGGATCTGACTCAGATGACGAACCATGTAGTGTGGATTAATTTCCACGCTTCATGGTTATAGAATCGAAAGATGCCTCAAAACCGCTTACCGCACCCTCTCCCTTTGTGATTGAAAAGACAATAACGGGATCAATCGGTACACCAAAAAGTGTTAAAAAGTTGAAATCGGACTGCGTTCTTGTTGAGTGTGAGCGACGAGGTCAAACAGAAAATATCAAGAAAATGAAAACTTTCTTCGATATTCCAGTGACCTCATTCGCCCACACAACACTCAATACGTCCAAAGGCGTGATTCGCTGCCGTGACTTGGCTGGAGTCAGCGACACGGGTATCATTGAGGGGATGACAAACGAAGGCGCCACTGCAGTCCGTAGAATACGCATTAAACGTAACAACAATCTGCAGGACACCAACACCATTGTACTCACCTTCAACAAACCAACAGTACACAGAGTGGTCAAAATTGGCTTTGTCCAAGTGAAGGTTGATGTATACATACCAATGCTATAAGTGTCAGAAATATGGCCATCACGAAGACCGATGCTCAAAAAACCAAATATGTGGCCGATGCGGAGACCATTCTCATCAGGAATCTGAGTGTAGAGCAACTCCGCATTGCGTCAACTGTGGAAAGGAGCACCACATCAGTTCCAAGGATTGTGATACCTGGAAACAGGAGAAAGAAATACAGAGGGTAAAGTACACATCTAGCATTCCCTATCCAGAGGCCAGAAAACTTGTACAGGCAAAAAAATCCCTTCCTGGTCCATCCTTCTCCAGCGTAGTGAAAAACAATCCCAAAACAACGAAGGACGCTCTAACACAGACAGATCCACCCGATTAATCATTAAGCTCTAACACACCCCATTACCAAGCACAGAAAAACACGCATCTACTCAAACAACCTTCAATAATACCCCACCACGGAAATCACCAAGGAATAAAATCACATCTCAAGGAAATAGGCAGCAAAAGGGGTCAGATGACCCCATCAAACTCTATAATAGGTTTGGAGACATTGCGAGCATGGATGCAGAAGAATATGCTCCATGTTCTCAAGGTGGCTCCAGACCTACAAAAAAAAATCATCCCCGTACTTCCTCCAGAGGAATAACCACACAGATTGTCCCCAAGAAAGGTCTAACCTAGCCCCACAATCTCCACTTTAAACTTATAATGAAGAACACCATCATACAATGGAACTGTCGAGGACTTAAAGCCAGTTACAATGATATTCTTCTGCTTTTAAACGAACATGATCCTGCAGTACTATGCCTTCAGGAAACATTTTTAAAAGATACGGATAACATCACACTTAAAAACTATTCCCTGTTTAACACATACTTTCAGAATGTTGACAGGGCCCCAGGAGGAGTTTCTGTTGCTGTGAATAATAAAGCCCCTCGTAACGTCATCCCTTTAAACACAAATTTGCAAGCCATTGCTATAAGTGTCACTCTACATCGAGTGATTACCTTTTGTTCTATTTACATACAACCAAACACCAACCTATTAGCAAATGAATTAGACACGCTTGTTCAACAACTTACCGCGCCATTTGTTTTACTCGGGGATTTTAATGCCCATATCATTTATGGGGATCAAATCACATAAGTGACAGAGGCCACAAAGTAGAAGACTTCATTTCTAGACACGATCTCCGACGTACTTACACCCAGGAACGGGTATATACACGTTCATCGACTTGACAATTTGTTCTCCTTCGCTACTTTTGGATTATAATTGGAAGGTCGCTGATCACTTTCCAGTCTCCCTTGAAAATATTAACTCTACAATTGATGATGCAATTCCACAATGGAACTTAAAGAAGGCCGACTGGGACAAGTTTGAAAGACTTTGTACAACTAGGCTTAACAGGGATTCCGTTCTAAACGACAACGACCCTATTCGATATTTTACCATTGTCTTAATTGAGATTGCAGAAGACTCCATTCCTAAGTCTTCAAAGAACTGTAAAAGAACCCGAAAACCGTGGTTCACCAAAGAATGTAAAGAAGCCATTAGAAAACACAGAGAAGCACTGAAAAAATTTAATAATCGTCTAACGTCCGAAAATTTAATTAAGTACCGTATTGTCCTGGCCAAAGCTCGCCGCACGATTAAAGAAAGTAAAAGAGCATCATGGAAAAAAAAATGTTTCAACTTTCAATTCTCGTTTCTCTATAAAGAAAGTTTGGGACACGATCCGCAAAATAAATGGAAAGGGAAAATAATTCTTTCCGACATCTGAATCTAAATAACAATAATTTCAATTCCAAACATGACATAGTTAATATACTTGCTGATAGTTTCTCTAAAAATTCATCGTCTAATTATTCCGAAGCTTTCCGAAGATTAAAAGCTCAAAAGGAAAAGACACGGTTGAAATTCACATCGAATAACTCAGAAAGTTATAATCAACCGTTTTTACTGTTGAAGCTTATGGAATCTTTGAATAAGGCCTGGGCCTGACGATATACATTACCAGTTTTTGAAACACCTTCCAGAACCATCATTAACAGTTCTTCTGGAAATCTTCAATGATTTATGGATTACTGATAATGTACCAAAAATTTGGAAAGAAACAACAGTAATACCAGTTCCCAAACCAGGTAAAGAAAGCGCAGATCCTACCAACTATCGACCCATTGCACTGACGAGCTGTGTGTGCAAAACGAATGGAACGAATGATCAATTCTCGGCTTGTATGGTACATGGAAACCAACAATTTAATATCTCCTTTCCAAAGTGGCTTTCGTTATGGTCGTAGCACCAATGATCATCTGGTTAGACTGGAAACATTTATTCGTGACGCATTTATCAAGAAGGAACATTTAGTAGCGGTTTTCTTTGATTTAGAAAAGGCCTATGACACGACATGGAAGTACGGGATACTAAATGACCTGCATGATCTGGGTCTAAAAGGCCGTCTGCCCTCTTTCATATCAAACTTTCTCTCAGACAGAGATGTTGCGAATATGTAATTAAATTACTTGTCTGTTAGTTTTAAATTCTTTTTTATTTTAATTTTGTTTCATTGCATTTTATTGTAATTATAACTTTCATTGTATTTGAATCTCTTTTGCTAAAATTGGCTTGACCCGATTAGATTACAAGTTACTTCAGCACTATTTTAGTTCATAGCTTTGGTAAACATCGAGTGAAAACGATTGGCTATTGCCAAGGTCATTTTCGGCTCACGTGTTAGCTGAATTGTAACAGCCTTTCTTTTTTATTTATTTCCAGTGTGAAAATTTTATTCTTAGATAGGGCTATTATAGCTACGTGATAATTGTCTTTTTTTTTTATTGCGCTGTTCAAGTTAGAAATCACATAGCCCGTCACGTGAACTACCATGTGATCTAAAATCGAGGCTTAAAACAGCCATTTTCTACTAGATCTATTGAGTTGTATTTTAAACCTTGAGGGCTTAAGAAGTTTTTATTGTTGATGCCAGATTGTTTTGAAGTTCATCTATATTTTAGAATTTAATAATTTATTCTCTAGAAAACTAAACAAGTGCTTCATATTTATAAAAGTTCTGGGAGAAAGAAATTCAGTGGAAATTTATTCTGGAGTTTAACGGAAACATTATAAACTGTGATTCAACGAGGATATGTTACCATCAGTACAGACATCATCTGACGTCATCGCCTCCATATTGGAATTTCATCGAGATTCGAACCCGGATTCAATTAGAACTGTTTAGTGATAGGACTTATATTTTGCAATCTGAGGATTAAATTTTGGATTATATTCACAAACCGTTAGCCCTGAACCCTGCTTTTTCAGCTGTTTTTAAACCCAAATACAAAACCTTATACGAAAATAAACTAACCGCCATACCTTCCTTTGGCATTAGAACATCATTCAGCCTTGACAGTACCAAAATTGATCTTTCAAAAATTCAGAAAACGTCCATCTCCGAAACACCTCCCTGGCTACTTAAACAACCCAAAGTACTTTTCAGGCTACACGACGGAAAAAAAAATCTGAGGTAAATTTTTCTATCTTCCACAACTCTTATCATGAACTCCTCACCCAACTTAAAAACTACACAAGAATTTATACTGGTGGATCAAAGGATGAGGAAAAGGCTGCTGCAGCCTTCGTTAGTGGAAAACACACAACAAAAGTTCGCTTACCAATGGAAAATCAATTTTTTCAGCCGAAATCAAAGCAATAGACCTTGCTCTGCAATATATCGAAAACAAACGTATTTTAAAAAGCATCATCTTCTCCGACTTACTATCAGTACTTCAGTCACTACACAATAGAAAAATGGAAAACCCATTATTAACCAATATTCTTGCGAAAAATACTGAGCTGAGAACCTCCCACAACATAGTATACTGTTGGTTACCCAGCCATATTGGTATTAAAGGTAACGAAAAAGCAGATCGCGCTGCTAAAATGGCCCTATCCCTCGAACCATCTGATTTTAAAATACCGTATTCTGATTTTAAACCTAGTATCAAAGAGTCTTTACATCAGAAGTGGCAGGCATCATGGAATGATGCAGTGAATAACAAACTTCGTGCCATCAAGCCAACCCTAGGAGAATGGACTCCTTCTTAAAGAACCATCCGTAGGGAGGAGGTAGTCATTGCAAGAATTCGAATTGGTCATACTTACATAACCCATTCCCACATACTAAAAAGGAGAAGACCCACCAGAGTGCATTTCTTGCAATGAACCATTCACTGTTAAGCATCTTATGATGGAGTGTTTCGACCTCCAACCTACGCGCGATCAGTATTACAATGTGCATGACATGAAGGAACTTTTTGATAAGATAAACGTCTCTTGTATTATAGAATTCCTGAAAAAAGTAAACGTCTATTCTAAGCTATAACTTTAATGCTATAACCTTGAGCAGTTTTATTAATGTATATACCGTCCTTTACTTTAAATACCTTTTCATCTTTGTTCATTAACTTACACCATTTACATTCCCTGTTGATCGGGAAGCTTTATTTATTACCGTTACCATTTCATTGTTTTACCCTCAACTCTGGTTTTATATCGCTGGTCGATACGAAACGTTTTACCACTTTTACATGATCCTAGAGATAACCGTTTGCATGGCGCTAAATAGCCTAGCAGTGCTGATGCGCCGTAAAATTACAATCAATCAAAATTTCAATCGAACGCGAGGCTAGCAGAGATTGATCCAATTTCGTGAGCTGTTATAACCTACTAGAGCCACGAAGATTGGGCTTAAGGGGGTGACATAATACTTTCTGGCTTTCACCGAAGCAAGAGTCGTTTGCGTGTCACGACTAGCCTCTGCGACTAAAGTACTTCTTGAAGGCTCGAACAGGGTCTTGCATGGCCGCTGGTCTCGATGTTTCTGTGGATAAAAGGGAGCGTATTACGACTCTGATTGCCGACTGACGGTAACCTAATTTTGGCTACAAAGCCTGGTTGTGTCAAGAGGACCACCGAACCATCCGATCTGAAGACAGTTTGGGTCAATCGAAAGAGAATGCAACTCTCTCACCCTGCGTGCAGATGCTAATGCTAATAGGATACGTGCTTTGTATGATAGAAGCTTCAGATAAGTGCGGCTAAAAGGTTATAATTTATCTAAATTAACCGTGAAAACACAGGATACTTTCCAATCTGGAAACAGCGTGAGGGAATGTTGTCGACTCGGATCAAAATTAACAAACAAGTCTGACAAATCTTTATCGTGATCTATATCGCATCTGCCATGACGCCGAAATGTGTCCTATATCATGAAGCGATAGCCTTTGATGGTAACTGGGGTCAATTGTTTCTCCTCAAAGAGCCAGAGGAAAAAAAAAAAAAATCGGCCAGAACAGGACTGGGGTGGATGGTTAAATTTTTCACTTATATTGGTGTGTATTGTTGTGGAGGTGTACAGTACGAAGTTGATAGTATGGAAATGAAGGTATAAACTAGCGACACCTAGTAGTGGCAAGAGGAGCTAAAGAACACGAGTTATTGCCCTTTGTCTATACGAGACGTAAAAGACAAATGTTCGTCTTTTTATCAGGGCTGGATTCGGGAGATAGCCGGCTTATATCCCTTAATGGTAATGTGATCGCAGAACGTATTTAAGGAAAAACATTACATTACTTATCTAAAGGCAGCACAATTATGGCAGATGATGCCACCCATTGTTAAACAATGACTTGACCAATGGCCCATGGAAGATGGATAAGACTGCAGAACTTGGCTCAAACTGGGTACTTGTTGGTCTTTCTGATGAATGCTCACCCCTTAGCAATATCTGCATTAGATTCAGGATGGTTCTGATCAACACAATATCTACTAATTTCATGCACAACTTCTGTCTCCTTTCCATAAACAATGTGAACAAGGTATTTAATAACAAACATAAACCTCAGCATTTGAAATTCTATTGCACTGAGGATTCTGGCTGTTTCAGAAGTGTTGATACTGGCTTTCCAAACTGCTTCAGGTTTATCACTGAACCGTTTCAATAGCTTGTCAATGATGTAGTTGGAGCATGCTTTTTCAAAGTGTTACCTGTTTGGTTGGTTGGACACAATTTTGGTTGGTCAGACACAATTTTAAAGTGCTACTGCTACACAGCTGCTGTAATCAATTTGTTTTGCACACAAGATACACAATGGTTGAATGATTGTCCAGCAAAATCACATTTTAAACAAATGTCCCCGAGTTTAACTATCATGGTTTCTTTTTCACCAGTCTTCAACTCAATGCAACGCTCTGAACATTTTAATGAGAATTTATTCTTTACATCCTTACAAATATCATCTTGTATTTCATTGTTTTTAGACAAAATATTAATGTTCCTCCAATGATTATGCTTGAATTCTTTTCACCCACTATCATTTTCCTCAAACTGAGCACACGTTTGAAAGGCTTTGTTCGACTGGTTCATCAGTTGGACAGATTCCCAAGTTTCAGACCTTGATGTTGACAGTCTTCTACCCCATTATGACGAGTCTGTGTCATTAACCCATTTAACAGGTCTGATGAAACACCATTTTCTTCCTGTTGGACCTCCATTAGAATATTTTTGGCAATTTCATGTCAATGTTTTAAAATTACGTGTAAACACAAGTATAATCAGAGTGGGGTCTTTTACATTACATTCCCATTACTAGTCTGTTTTCTAGTTTTAACTGATAAATTAACTTAAACTGGATGATAAATTTCGCAGAAATTTATTCATACTGAGAAAAAAAAAAAAATGAAATCTTACTTAAGGTTGGGTAAATGATATGGGTGGTTAATAGTAAAAATATCACGGTCAATTGGCCATAGTTAATAGTAAAAATATCACGGTCAATTGGCCATAGTAAAAAATTAATAGTAAAAATATCACGGTCAATTGGCCATAGTAAAAAATTAATAGTAAAAATATCACGGTCAATTGGCCATAGTAAAAAATTAATAGTAAAAATATCACGGTCAATTGGCCATAGTAAAAAATTAATAGTAAAAATATCACGGTCAATTGGCCATAGTAAAAAAAAAATGATATGAGATATATATATATATATATATAACATTTCATACCGAGATACTTTAATGTATCAGTATGAGAAAACTATGTTGCCACAAAGGTACAGAGAATCAAGAATATTATGCCTTACTATGTTGAACAGTCCTACTACAGACCTCTCTCAAGGAAAGTTTGTCAATATTTAACTCCCCTTGGCCATTACATACATGCATAAAGCCAGTCAGGTACTGGCTATATACAACTAGAATGAATGAAGGTGACAGTGTTAACACTTCTGAAGCCATTTATGACAATAATTTTTTCTTTATAGAAAACTTCCAATTTGTACTCTTAAAATACTAGGATATATAGCAGGGGTGGGCAAAATACAGCCTGTGGACCGAATCCAGTCAGTGACCTTGATTTTTGTTAATTTACATCACAAGGTATGGCTTTAAAAATCTGGCCCGTACCCCGATGGAAGTTGCCCACAACTGGTATACAGCAATACAAGTGTGAGTTTGACCATGACACTTGTATTAATCAACCTTTATAGTTTGTATTTCTTAAAAAAATCTTTGTATGCAGAAATTGAGCAATATCTATCTTGTCCCACTTTAATATCAGTTAACCCCGGAACTTATTTAAAAACTTCAAACTGAAATTAGAGGAATCTTGAAGAAAAAAAACAACAAAAAACCCCCACAAAACTAAACGCCAAAATCACTGAATATAACTCATTTGTAACACTGGATTACAACTTCACTGCACTGATATATCATAAATTTGAAGGAAGTTTTAAAAAAATATTTAACCATAAGCACTCTTACTTCCTCCAATTGCTAAACACAGAAAAAAAACCCCATCTTTTTTTAAAATCACTTTTTTTGACAATTATGTGAAATATTGGCCACTCTTTGTTGATTTTACCATCCAACTAATTGTTGGAAGTAATCTCTTTTCATGCTGTTTACTAGATGAAAGTTGTTTTATATTAAAATGTTTCAATATATTAAGGGTCCTAAAATTATGGTGGTTCGAGGTCCAGGACCAATTATTTTAGCTGTGGGCCAGTCATACGTTTGCCACATTAGCTAGTCAAACATTTAGTATTTCTTGTTTTTATAAACTGAAGAAAAATGTGCTTTTTAATTATAAAAAGCATCTTAAAACAGTTATAAATGTGTACTGATGCAAGCAAAAGCCGAATGATAGTGGGAGACTGGTGGTGTAAACTGTTACTGGAACGCAGTCAATGTACCATGCAATATGTACATTGACAGTCTCTGTTTTATCCTCATCCAAGCATCAATGAGTTTAAATACAGATTTACATACAAGAGGCAAGAATCATTGAAAATTTATCTGCTACAAGATATATTACACTGCAAGACTTGAAACATCCCTGGTTTGAAAAAGGATGCAAACTATGATAAAAATAAATATATTTGCACTTTCCTGGATCACTGGATAAAGACTTGAGCATGAACTGAGTAAGATGAAGAGAGGCCACTTAGGTTTTCTTCAATATGTACACAGGAAACAAAGTGCATATTACTTGCACAAGAAATGTTATTGCAAGTAAATCAAGCACACCCCTCAACAGGAGACCAAAATTGCTCAAGCCTTTACAAAGCTGTGCGCAGATCAGAAACACCTCATATGGACTGAAGCTGAAAAATCTCTTTCTGATGTTTCAGTTAGCTTATAACATGCAGCAAAGTAATTATGAACAGCCACATTCCATATTTTGTTCCCTGAAGGCATGCATACAGAGTAGTCTGAATTTTCAGTTTACATTAATATTTTGTTACATTTTTCCTGCTTTTCATTATTGTTAATGCATTGTTGTAGACATCTGCACATCAGGCCTGGCTGTTGGCCAAGTCCACGGCTTATGAGGACCTGGGCAATATAGGCTCCAACTGATCCTGAACCAGAAACTCAAAGGCAAAATTTTCATGCCACCAATACTGAAGTTTTGCGATGATGAATGAGATTTATTTGTAACTCATAGATAATATCTATGAAGTCGTTCATTCATTAAAAATGCTTGACTGTGTATGGAACAACATTTTATTTAATGGTCAATTAGTTATTTAAATTGTTTGTGTGATCCATTATCATAGCTGCCAACCCCCAAGTACAAAAATACTGTTTTCTTGTCTTTTCTGGTGAAAATTCTGAATATTCTGCTTTCCTATTCAACATGATTATAAGTTGAATATTACGAAGATGAGACACAGTAGTAGCGGTAACTGTTTGCGAAATCCAATATGGCGGATAAAGGCAGGCATGGTAGCCTTGATTTCGAATGAACCAATCATATTGTAGAACTGTATTCCTATATACATGTGATACATTTCTATCAGAATGGAACCGAGTGCCCATTCTAAACTGAAAATTGCAAGAAAATTTTTTATTTTTTTTTTTTAAATTAAAAAACATTTTTTGCAAAAAAAAATGTACACCCATATTCAGGCCCAAAATATGGGACAAATATGGAAAAAAATGGGACAGTTGGCAGCTATGCATTATGGAAGTAGTGATTCATTTGTGTTAGTTTTATAGTCATAAAAACTGAATGAACAACAGTGTATGTATAAAATTATGACCTGTATCAGCTGGCATGATTCAGGAGCTGAACATCTTTACAAAAAAGAGAATCTTTTATGAAAGCAAGGAAACATTTAAAATTTAGAACCAAGATATAAATAACTGATGAAAAGAAATATCATATGAATTGCTGTCTCTGGATAAAAACATGAACTATTCAAAAGAAATTATACAAACTTTACTGGTTCAAATCGATTAAATATTATATTACAATATTGCTCCAATACAGGGTATTTACAGTAAACGTAAACAAATGTAGTTTGAAAAGTACCAAGTGCTGGCAATATCAGTATTGTAATGGTGGAATATGATACAATACAAATTTATCCAGGCCCTTAATCCCGCAATGTAAAAGTTGTTTGTGCAACTACCCAACAAGACAGGAAATTTTTACATAGGAAGAAAAGAAAGCTATGCATTATTATAACATTTTTATTTACATGTCCTTTTAATACAGCATTACACTTTTTTGAAAGTGTATACCACACTTTAATGGCAGAAAATTTTTAACATTTACTTTAGAAAATAAATATTTAAAATTGTGCACACTGGAAGTGTTTGTGCTCTCTCAACCAAGAAAGGTTGTTTTTAACTGACATTCCATAACTGAAAATCTAGGAAATACAAATCAAAGAATTTTCTTTCTCCTTAACTTTAGGAGAAACAACACTTAATCCGACTCTATCTTAATAATACATGCCAACATTTTTATCATAAGCAGTGAAGCCTGCTAATAAAGATCTCTTAAGAGACCAAAACCTATTATCATTTGTAAACAGATGTATCTTACGAGATGTCCACCAAGATTTAGTATATATTTCCCTCAAATATATAAAAAATTCTATCCACAGAACAAGAAATTGTGACCTAATTTACAAATGAAAGTGGGGATTCAATCTAGAATGTTTTATCACCATTCACATGTTAGGAAAACCATGATATCCTATCAAACACTACAGATGAGACTACTGCTTAATACATACACTTTAGTAACTGGCTTAAGTGGGCCCAATATCAATTTACAACAGACACATGACTCAGCTGCAGCATTATCAGTGTCGATACCAGTCAAAAACATTATTAGTTATTTGTATGAAATCTTGTCAAGGAATTTTTTCAAACAATTTTTTGGGTGATTAAAAAGCGGATGAGAATTATCTACACTGAATCAAAACATCTAAATAACAGGATGTTCTGTCTCACTTATTTTTACTACCAACTTTTAGATGGCACACATGGCCAGAATTTTGATGATGTGCTGTTAAACCTTTGGCTAAAATTTGCCAATCACCATTAGCAATGATATTATTTTATGGTCTTCTTTTTTTTTTTTTTTTTTTTTTAACTAAGTGCAACAGTCATTTCAGAAGGTAAATAATCATTTGCTTACAAATGAAAGTATTTATAAGGATACTATCGATCAGATTTGGTCAGACTTTATTGGCAGTTTTCATTAAGATGTAAAATGATGTCATAGCACAGTAAATGGCTTAAGACACAAGTCCAACCCAAAGCATTTCCATATGCTGATAATGCAATACAGACACATAAAAAAATATCACTGCTAATCTCCAAGATACCTTAAAATTCATAGAAGTTATGTTATGATTCTGCTCATAGCAGCAAAAAAAAAAATAAAAAAAATATACATAATGCAATGTATAAAATGTGCATAATATTTGTACATATTATGCACGAAATTACTCCGAATTAAATAAAAATTGCAAAATGATGGAAATAAATACAACATATACTCTCTTTTAATTCGAGTCCAACTGAAAACTGAACAGATCCAAATCTGCAATTGTATAATGTACCAGAAGATCTATGTCCATGCAGTTTGTTTGGAGTAATCACTTATCAGTAGCATTATGTAATGGCAGGTCTAAGTCTATTTTGCTTGCTGTTGTGCTTGAATTAAAGGTGACCATGTATGGTATTTGACAAATTTGTATGTTTACATGAAGTCAATGATAACAAGATGAATGAATAAATGTATAATTTTCATACTTATAATACCCTATATACTAACATTGTGTTAGTAAAGGCTATTTGGATTGGAAAGTTCAAGAATAAGAATTACGTTTTGATGATTGTGAAGTGATTCTCCGTGCACGCGATTGCTTCTCCTGAACGTTCACAATCATTTCAGTCCAACAGGCATATTGTAAACCTGGGTCTCTTCCTCGTAATCTCAGTTTTTCCAGCTGATAATAAAACATCTTTTTTGCAGAAATAAATTTACTATATTCCTGGGAATGAAGTTGTTATTGATAAAAACTTAATTTCTTACAAATGTACTGAGATGCAAAGAAGTGGAAAAGTTTTCATCTTCCTGCATACAAAGACATTTATTTCAATTTATACTTGCAAGCAAATGGTCCTCTTCTCTTTTTGACAATAGTTGCTTGACAACACAAAAAGAGTTCATACGACAAGTTCTGTTTCTGAAATGAGATTCTTTCGATCATTCTTAATGGCACACATGCTTAACTTTAACAGGTCTAATATATCCAAGGACAGAAATGTCTTCCATGTTAAGATATACAAAATATATGCATCTTTAAAAGAAAACTTGCATGACCCTTAAAAAGGTGTGAAAATTAAATAAAATTTCTTGTGCCCTTGCAAGTCTGGTAGTACCATTTACTTGTATATATATACAAGATTACAATTAAATGTTCCTTTCCTGAAAAAACAAAAAAAAAAAAAAGAAAACCCAAAGCTGAATTGATGGAAAAAAAAAATCCCATAAGAAAATCAATCTGATGAAAGTTGATTTCAGTTACAGCTGCCACAATCCACAAAAACTGCCCTCCATTTCTCTGTCTGTCTGAGATTATCTTCTGTATGGATGGTACGGCTGTGGTCCAGAACCCTGCCTTTGATATGGGGGTGCAGGTCCTGGGGCACCATAGGCTGGTTGTTGGGTAGCGTCACCTTGTCCTCCATATCCAGAGGCTGGGGTGCCATAGGCTGCTGCTGCTCCTGATGATGCATCTCCATAACCTGAGGAAGAAAAGAAGTCAAACATGACATCTCCAACCATTCATCTGCAACATTTCTTCTACTTCTATGCACGATGACACAGTACTGAATAATAAGAATCCTACCTTGACATTACTCACCTTGCTTACAACAGTCGGACATTTCACTGGGCAGCTTTGTAGTATGGAATGAAAATAACTCTAAATAAATCATCCCCCAAACTTTATATCTTGCCGATTTTACCTATTTGACTCTAGTTGGGCTAAAATCTTTACTACAAATAATGGCATAACTAATATGCAGTCTCTTGCTCATGAATGACATCATCCAAGCTCTTAAAAAGACAATAATTGCTCTATGGTACCAATTAAAAACGCAAGTTTCTAAAGATGAAAAAAATAAAATGAACTACATAAAAATGTAAAGGAAGCGCTAATGTAAACAAACTATTATAGGATTATATATAAAGGTAAAAAAAAACAATGTAAAATCCTTACAATATATAGTAAAAAAAAGTTTGTTATATAAACTACATCCCCACAAAATGTCCAAGACCTGTTCTGCTTGTACAGCAATATAAATTTCCTTAATCAAATTCAGTTAATCAAGACTATTGTCTTGGGGTGCATGTCAATATAATCTACAAGTTTGCATTCCACTGTCAGGGTCTGCACTGTTCAAGGTTCAACCTGTTGGGAGGTATGCAAGAGTAATGTACACGTGTCCTATATATAAGCACAAAACCACCTTATCTTGGCAATTTGTTATATATCATGGATGCCTCTCTCCAATGCATTTAAGAAAACTAAGCGTGTCTGTGTTTTCATTCCACATCTTTTGCCAAGTATATACAATAAAAGCAACAACTTGGTTGTTTTTTATTTAAATAAAAGAAATAAACACAGTTATTTGCACAGTATCTACAATTGTGTACAGAAATTGTGATTAACTTGGACATTTATTGTTTTTTGTACAAGAAATAAATGCTGTTACTTGTCAAGTATCTATAACTGTGTTCAGAAATTATGATAAACTTGGACATGTTTCTTTTTTAATATAGAAATAAACACAATTACTTGCAATCAAGTATCCATATTTGTGCAAAGAAATTATGAATGATCCTTAATTACAACAATGCACATGGTTTATGCTATCCTAAAATTGTACACTTTTTATAAGACAAAATCCTCAACTCTTTTTTCTTCAGCAATAATTGTTCATTTTAATCTCTAAGGTGTACTATTATGTTAATTTCTTCAAAGTGTTTTATTTAAATTGATGCATCTTATATTCTAAATTTTTAAAAAAAATATCTAGTTTGGATATTTTTTCAAGTGTACAACTCTGTTCAACTCCAAACCCAGGATTCTCAAGAGATAATATCAAGGATTGCATCCCTTAAATGACAGAAAACAAGTATGTTAACAAAAAATACATCACCCTGCATAGAAACTGAGAATTATTTCCAACTGATAAAATGAGTTCATATGCAGACAGATCTTGCTTATGATGAAACTGGCTGATATACTGTCGATATAAGCTTATTTACAAAAGTTTAATAACAATCTGGTCAAAAATAGTCGTGAAAGTATTGACAAGCTCGGCCAAACAGATGGAAGGTCACCTTAACAATATGTGATGATCTTTTTCATATTTGTACAAATCATAGATCTTAATGATTTAAGCCAAGACTGAATGAAAATTTCAGATTCTAGAGTGGTAACCAGCATCGATTAATATGCATGTATCTCACTCATTTCTGAACTGGTGCGCGTCCTTGTTCATATAGGCCTAAATTCCATCTTGATGATATACACATATATTCCAGGTTTGATCAAAACAGGATCAGAAAAACACACTCCAGAGTGGTGACTATCTCGGCCAATCAGATCCATGTTCATGTCATTAATAAACGTGGATCTCACTCCTTAATGAACTCATCTGTGATCTTCATGATACAAGCATACATTCCATGTCTGATCTAACTCTGATCAGAAATGTGGCTTCCAGTGACAACAAGCATAGCCAATCTGATGCAAGGCCACTTCATTAATATCCATAGATCTTGTTCATATTTCAGTTTGTTCAAGATACTGATCCAAACCTATATTCCCCATTTTATCAAAACTGGATTAATACAAAACCTCCAGAGCAGTAAATTTGATTGACGAATGACAGACATGTGGGCAAGTAACTTGTGGACAAATGACGGACGTGTGGACAAATCATAATACCACAAAACAACAAGAAACAAAGCAAAATTCATCACCTGCTACACTCGTTATAAGTTTGGTAGCAGTAACAAGTAACTGTTATGGACAAATGATGGACAAATCGTAATACCACAAAATAACAAGAAACAAAGCAAACTGCAGTTGCCACACTCACTATAATTTTGGTAGTAAGAGTACTGGTCCGCAGGCTTGGGCTGTGTAGCAGGGTCAGCAGGGGGTGCTGCTGTACTATGTGGAACAGGGGCTCCATAGGCTGGGAGTGAAATAAAGAGATTTTAAAAAAAAATGGAACAAATAAAATTGTATGCACTATCAAGAGTCCCTTGAGGAGACTAATGCTCTAGTGGCCAAAAAACAGTTCCAGAATCCATGACAAGTTTATTTCTTTCTTTAAACCATCTCTTGTATTCTTGAGAAACTCCAACATACCAAATTTGGTGAAAATAAAAGACCACTTTCTTTGGCGAGTTAACATGTTCAATACTTGTATGGAATTCTTTAACATGGCCTCTGACTATGAACTAGATATTACTGACAGATCACATAACTTCTTTCAGGCAAAGTGAAGATTAAACCACATGCCAAGCTTCATTAAATCTACAAGTAATATTTTTTTGAAAAAAAAAACTATTGCTGTAGATGCCTTCAAGTTATTCTAAGATAAATGATAACTGGGGCTCAAGCAGTCCAGAGATCACTCACATGCTGCCATATGCCTAATAGCCAAATGCAATTGAAGCTGACAAGAAATCTGGGTCAGTAAGACATTTTCTTCCATTACAGTTGATGGTGCAAGTTATGTAGCAATTATATACAGGCTTCTCTAGTTCTTCTATTTTCATCCATATATATTGACGCGTCAGCATCATTTGTCCAAAACTGAAAAGTGTTATGCTAGGACATGGCAGCCATTGGCATCAATTCTATAATATTGCAAGCATCTATACCAGAATGCTTTCTTTCAAATGATGTCAAATCCTGATTAGTGTTTTTTCAAAACAAGTTATTAAAAGGTTTTTCAATTTTTAGTAACAGCAGCCAGATTTAATTGCAGAATAGCTAATTTGTATAAATATGAAAAGCATTCAAATAACGTTTTCTATTTTTAGTATTAGTACCCATATTTGCTATTCTTAGCAAGAGCAAGCATTTGTAAAATAATGTAGTCTCTATGCCGAAGTATGTTTTGCCAATTCTGTAATATCTGATGAGCGGTTATTAAGAACAAGTTGTTTAAATGTCTTTTTACTTTTAGCAGTGGCTATCATCTAATGGATGACTGGCATCATTTATAAAAGTAGGAACGGTCTTCACAGAAGGATGCTTTCTGTAAACCTAATAAATTCTTGTCAGAAGTTTTGTGCATGATGTGATCATTTAAAGATTATTTTGCATTTACTAGAGTTGCCATTTTTTTATGGTGGATTGGCATTATTTGCACATACATAAAAGGACTTTAAACCAGGATGTTCTGTCATGTTTTGTTAAAAATAGTCTAGTGGGCTTTGTGAGCAAGCTGAAATGAGCAATTACTGAAGAATGGATGTTTGGGGGCTTTGTAACAGCAGCCTTCTTTTGAAAGTGGATTGGTGTCATCTGAACAGACGCGAAAGGTCTTTCAGCCAGGGTGCTTTCAGTCGAGTGGTTTTGAGAATAAGTTGCTTTTTAAATCATATCCAAGGGCAGACCAGCATTATTTGTATAATCTGAAAGCCCTTCATGCCAATATACTCTCTGCCAAATTCGGTTACATGTGAGCTTAAAAAAATGGGGGTACCTTCATGTGGTTGATGCTCCAACAGCCATAAAAGATTTCTAAGAATCCAATACAAGACCATCTGCTCTTTGTAACTGTTGACTGCTGAAACCATCTCCAATATTTTGGACCATAACAATGTTTTCAAAATGGCTACTAGCCTATGGTGACCACAGTGGTTGTGAAAGTAGTACCATTTTCATTTAGGACCAACTAGATATAATTTAAAGTGTTTTGATGAAACTCCAATGTCAATCTGACTATTTATCCAGGTGGATTAGCATTTACAGGATTTTCACAGTGGCTGCAAATATGGTATTACTTAAGGTCAGACTGGCAGACCAACTAGACACCATAATAATCTTTTGGTGAAATCCTGAAGCTGACATGCCCAATCATTTAGAAGGAATAGCAACGACAGTGATGGCCATACTGACGGTCACATCAGCACTAATTTCCTTAAGGACTGGCAATACATCATAAGAAGTCTTAGTGAAAACCCCATGTTGATATGCCCATATATTCTGGAGAAGCAGCAACAGCAAGATTTTCAGTATGGCCCATGTGGTGGTCATACTGGTTGTCCAAGTGGTACCATCTTCATTTAGTACCAACTAGACTTTGAGATGAATATGTGCGTGTAAAGTTTCATGGCAAATCCTCCAAGTAGTTTAGGAAGCATTGCAATAATAAACTTTTGCTAGTCTGTAGATGGTCCAACAGACAACAGACCATCCTATAAGCTCTGTTTTATGACCAGTAGAGCTAACACGAGTCCTTCAGAGGATGTTATAAGATCTACTGGCTGAAAAGAATTTCCAGGAATCCTATATAAAACTTTTTCTTCCTTTTAACTGTCAACTATTGAAACCACTTCATATATTTTTAAGCAACAAAAAAGATTGTTAAGATGGTCACTGTGGTGGTCATACTGGATATAAGATTAGCTCCATTTTGATTTAGGACCAACCCCAAGTCTTCTGGTGAAAACACGATATCGATATGACCATCATTTTAAGAGAAGTACCAATAAGATTTTCAAGATGGCTACCATGGTGGCCATATTAACATGAATATCAGCAGTTTTTCATTTAGGACCAACAAGATATCGTAAGAAGATTTTTGGTGAAAGCCCATGTTGATATGACCATCCACCCAGGAGGAATAGCCATAGGATTTTCAAGATGGCTACCATGATGGCAACATTATGTATTAATTGGACATCACTTTAATTTAGGACCAAGTAGATACTATAGTAAGTTACCTGATGAAAACCCAGATCGACAAGATTTTCTATTTCTTCGCCGTAGTGATAACATGATTTTCAAGATGGCATTTAAGACAGCCATACTGGACATCAGATTGGAACCATTTTCATTTAGAAGCAACCAGACAAAATAGAAAGTCATTTGGAGAAAACCCCTTATCAATATAACAATTCATTCAAGAGTAACAATAACAAGATTTACAAGATGGAAGACATATTGTCATCATTTTTATTTATGATCAACTAAATTTCTTAGAATCTTCTAGTTATTCAGCGATTCCCCTAGGGGTGCAAGATCAAGGGTCAAAAATCCCTTTGGTATCAGAACTGTGTCAATTAAAATATTTGGGGGTCTCTGATGCACAAACAAGGAAAAAGAGAATCAGTGTGGTTATCACATGTCAATGTGACTTTCCATCTATGAGAAAAAGTTACAAGATTTTTCTAGAGGGCTGCTGTGGCACCAGTATTTCCAGCAACACATTTCCACTGATTTGCAAGAGTTATTGCACACTTGAAAACTTTGTCAGAAAAATTGGAGGCCATCAGGTCTTGAGGTGGGCCTGCTTATTGTAAGTGTTAATGTTACTGCTGGTCAGAATGATTTTCAGTTAATTTTGAAATAAAGATCATTTTATAATCCAATACAACAATCTACAGCTGTTGTTGTGTGATTAATGCCATTTTTCAGCATCCGATAGGCTAAACATGGAGGCCCAGTACAAGTGGTGGAGGAAGAACTCTGGAAAAATCCCAGTAAGAAGCACGAACTTATGGGAATATACTTTCAAGCTTTCTTACATACACATGATGGCCAAGCCTGAGACTCTAAACCCAAGCACATAGAGGTAAGATGGAAGTGATCAGTAAAGGCGAGCACTTTAGGCCTTAGAATACTTAGCCACTTGGGGCAACACAATCTGTTGTAGTTTCAATACCTTTCTCTTGCTTCATTAAAGTACTGATGATTCACAAAAAAATAAAATCCCTTATGATTTAGCTTATACACTTAAACACATACCTCTGCTTTACAAAGTAACTTTTATAGTACATGTAAATTGTAAAAACAAAACAAGTTTTTTCAAAATATAGCAGCTTCTTATATACAAATTGTAAAAATTTATATGCCACGTTTAAGGAGGAAATATAACATTAACATATATATCATATATACTGCATTTAAAAGATATCTTAAGTACCATGAAAACTTTCTGCATATAAAATCATATGTATGCAAGAAGATTTTACTGAAAATAAGTTTATATATTTCATGGAAATGGAAAAATGTGGCAAAATTTGTAACAGGAAGATATTACAACAATGATGACTACCACCTTTCAACAGACTGGTAATTCCAAGAAAAATTTGAATATATTAACCCTAACCATATCACTTATACTGATCTAAAAATTATGCCTGTAATTTAAAATTTGTATTTCTGTGTAGTAAATGAAAGCATCTAACATTACATTTATAATATTTGTGGAAACGTGTAATTCCACAGTACAAGACAGGGCCAGGTAGTATGACGCAGTGAACTTCATTCAAATATGACTTGCTGTACATCATCACTAAAATACTAGTTAAACCGATACGACAGAAAATGACAATGCATAGTTAGATTTCAGACGAATGAAGGACATTCTATTTGGAAGTCTTGGTTTTCACTCACTGGTATAAATGACAGACTGGTGATAGTTTCAATGAAGACTAAACATATAGCTGTTTAGAACCAATCTACCATATATCCCAGTTATCCAAAATTTTTGTATGAAAAATGTTTCCATTTTTGGCATCAGCAATACTTTTAAATACCAAATGATCACATATGAAGCTGCTGACAGGTTAAATTTCAAAGGGCAGAAATGTTTTATTGTGTTAGCCTACAGAAAAACATTAACTGATACTACATAAGCATTTGTTGCTGATATATCGATCAATGAAAACTGTTAGTGCATGGAGCCTCAGCTTTCTGTAATCACCATTACAGTTGTTGGGCTACCAAGAAATATTTCATCTGGAGTTGAATTCTCAGTTCCAGTGCCATATCGCTGTAATGTAGTACTGACATCAAAAAAGTTCATTTAGCTTTCTCCTACCTGCAGGTGCTCCTGGCTGACTGGGGATCCCAGTGGCAGGGGGTGGGGCTTGCTGGGGGGCATGCTGGCTGTAGGGGTCAGCTGGTGGGGCTGACACAGGACCTGGTGGCGGTGCACCATATCCACCGTATCCTCCATATGGCGGGGCAGCAGATGCAGGAGGCTGCTGTGTGTAGGACTGGCCATCTGAAATTGATGAAGAATGTACAATAGCCAATGCAGACTTGCATCTGGGATTCATTAAATTGGGACACTATCCTGTAAAGTTGAAAAAAGTGTGACCATTCTTGTCCAAGTTGTGCACTCTAATTATGGCTCTCATGAACAGCATTATAACAAGGCGGTATTGTACATTTTTTTAAAGATAAATTTCATTTTTTTCCCAGATATTCCTTTTCTTATCAACCTAATCTTTTCTCTGAAGTTATGATTGAAGGTGCAATTCAGCGAAACAGTTCCATCAAGTCATTTCTCCTAAACACACCAAAAAAGCCAAACAGCAGTTGCCTGCATCAAGTACAATGTGATGGATTTGGTTATTAGTCATCTTCGTTCCCTCAATCCAACTTAATCTAGATAAGATATGCACTGTTTCTTCTCTTATGGAAATACAATCATAAATGCCTTCCCAATTTAAGTGAAGACAACTAACAGGTAGTGTGGGAGTGTTTTTAAATCTTGTCAAGGATGAGAACAAAAAAATGAACAGATGACAAGTCTGTCTGTAATCTGTATAATGGAAATACAACTAAGATGTCAACACAAAAAAATGGTACCACACTGCCACTGAAAGACATTCAAATAGACCAATAAGTTGATATCTGTATCAGTAATGGATCCTCTCAATATGTGTTGGAGGTGCATCATTTCAACCCTAGTATATGCACTTTCTTATTTTTCTATAGCTCTTTCTTATTTTGGTATGAATTTCTTATTAAAATGTTAGAAGATGGACAAGTTCCAGTGGAATATTGTGGGCTCATAAAATATTTAATGAAGAGAATTAAAAGCTGCAAAAATACTCACTGTATTCTCCGTATGGACGGGGTGGTCCTCCAGGTACTGCTGGTGCCTGGCCTGGGGGTGGCACCCCATATCCTGGCTGACCATAGGGGCTGTATGCTGGTGGTTGGCCTGGGGGTGGAGCTGATAGAGGTGGCTGACCCACAGGAGGTTGGCCAGGAGCTCCTGTTGGTCCCTGTCCCCACTGATATCCTCCTGGAGCTCCTACAGGGGGCTGACCTTGTGGGCCTGGATATCCACCTAAAAAATGAAGATTGATATATCTGTATGAAAACTGCATGTAAAATCTATTATCTGCATGGCCCAATAGTGTCCTGTACCAACATGGAATTTGATCATAGAACTGTAGAGGTAATCTAATAAAAATTTTGTCACAATGATTTAAGTAACAGCACTATTTGAATTTATCTTTGGGGTGCCAGTCAGCATTTTTATAATTCAACACCGGATATTCTGCGATGTTTAAGGATTAATGGTCTAGGATGATTTCTTTTACTGGTTTAAAAATGGAGACAAAAGGTAATAAATTATTGGTTCTTTTCCTATGATGATTTGGATGCCAGCTTGGCATCAATTTCCCTTGGAAGCAACAAGACGTCACAAGAAGTCATCTTGTGCAAAAAATCTAGGCGATACAAGACTTTACATTTAGAAGCAAGTCTTTAGGTGAAACTCGTGTTCACATGACTATCTATTCCGGAGGAATAGTGATAGCAAGATCTTCAAGATGACCACTGTGGCAACCATACTGGATATTCCCTCAGTCAAGGACCAGCTAGACAGTGGGATGAATGTGTGTGTAAAGTTTCATGCCAATACTCCAAACTGTCAGAATGGATTAGCAATAACAAATTTATGTTAATGGACACAGAGACAATGGATGACAGACCCTCCTGTAAATTCTGTCTGCTAGTAGTAGAGATAACAAAACTTGAGGAATAAAATTCCTTTTACTCGCATAAATATAGCCTGGCCTTCCCCACATCCCAATCCTACCTATCACAATGATGAATTTCTTCTTTTGACAAAAATGCCAGAATCTAGTACAGATATAATTTTTTAAAGACTATAGAATTTCAGATTTTTTTTGGTGAGATATATTTTCCAGGTAAGTGTTCCAAAATTAGTCTCAACCATAATGTCTCAGTTACTTCCCCTACAATGTATTTGACAGATCTGTCAACAACATTTCTCTGCAATGACAGCTATGCTGCATTTTCCTCAATAAATGCGCAATAGACCTGTTCATACCTTGCTGAAGGCATCAGCAAGCTCTAAAATCTTTTTCCAAATCAGACCATTCCCTTACATGTAGAAACATTTTTGAGAGAACAGCCCCACCATTCTATGGATGCATATTTGGGGAAATCATATTGTCCATAGGGGGGTGGGGGAAGGGAGGCAAAATTCACGTGATTTGGTTTGTATAAGCATGTGATGGAGCATATCTGAAAGTCAACTGTTTGCACTGTTGAGACCTCTGAAGTACAAATATAATCCACTAAGGGGAACTCTACGGGCAAAACAAGAACCAAATAAACAATTAAAATATGAAGACACACAGACAGACAGACATTAAACCAACCGGGATGCATTCATCTAACATCTGTATTAGTTAATATACCAAGTTTATTCCTTTATTACCATTCAGTTAATTTTCTTTGTAGAAGTGTATGCAGAGGTGTAATTCATTTTACACTGGTGAGTTAACAAAGGTATTTCTGGTGTACCATTGGTACTCACTTAAAAGTCCAAGTCCAACTACAAAGAACACAAACCTTATCTGCCACTATATAATGTGCCAGCAGATCACGGTCTATGTTGTTTGTTCTACTGATATCTAAAAAACTGCAGCTCAATGACTTATAAACAAGAATATATAGTAAAAGTTAATACAGCAAGCTCTCCAATTAATTCTTTGTAACAGTTTAACTTTAGGTACCCAAGGTTGAAAATTTAGAGAACATTAAAATGCAATATGAATTACAAACTGATCAGAAAGAACATTAGTGTACTATCTCCAATTCTTTGGTATGTGTAGCACAGTTTGCTGACATTCAAAAGCCATGTGGGATATATATAGCCATAGGGGATACGTCTATGCCACATAAGCTTAAATCATTGACACTGTTAGTGATATAGTTATGCTTATGACATTATCAATATCCATCATGATGTCATCAATGTCTATCATGTTTCTAGCAGTTTTAATATTAAAAAAGAAAAATGCTCTGGCGGATAAACAAAATTCTTGTGTGCAACAAATTCTTGGTTGTAAAGTGAATTTTTTTATGTTCTACCCAATGACCAATCACTACTAGGAAATACTGTCTTTCTCTTGCTACACTAATACTAATGATCCAACAGTTTTTAACACCAATTTCCCGATCAGAAATAAGAGAATATAATTATCATATGCACTGTTGTGCATGTGTGTGCATCAAAATTGTTTTTCAGGAGACAATGTGACTTAGCAGGTATTCAGAGCCAAAATCTGTGGGCAGGAAATTGGCAAAGTTTTCTATATCCCACATAAATGCATGTGGCAAATTCTGTTTTCCCATACTGAAACAATGGTGGAGAATATCACTATCTTTCATCAC
Organism: Megalonaias nervosa; assembly: GCA_016617855.1. Lineage (NCBI taxonomy): Eukaryota > Metazoa > Mollusca > Bivalvia > Unionida > Unionidae > Megalonaias > Megalonaias nervosa. The sequence goes on along the minus strand of JAECUM010008828.1, from coordinate 53,315 downwards.
ATTATCTTCTACAGAGACCCCGATGACCACAAAAAAACAACAAAATCTGCATGATCTTCATCATTACTTGATAAACAAAACTGCAACACATTTACCCTGGAGGTGGTTAAAGTTGGTGTCCAGCACATGACATTTTACATTGATCGACTTAGCTACAGGAACAGATTCTGTATGTGTGGTTTACAGTTGAAAGCAGTTGCAGTAAATACAATTTTTTAACACGAGTACCATTGGCAGCACATGGGTGCTGATAATCCTCTATATTTTCCTGACACTTGTGTGCAGAAACAACTTTTTCTTTTAGTTCTAGTGACAGTGAACTTTGACAAACTGATTGGCATCTTCCATACTGCAAGTGTTCGGTCCAAGTCTGTGTGTGTAGAACTAATGTTACTGTGCAGAAACCTGTTTTCTTTTTTTCAATTGGTGACTTTGATTTTCGACTCCAAATTCTTCCTTTCAGCAATGGCAAACCATCCATAAAGTCTGGTAAGTGTACATGGTGGGGAACTCAAGTTATTGTGCAGGAAACATTTTTCTTCTGTCATTCAGTGACACTGACTTTCAACCCCTAAACTGATAGGATTCTTTATTACCTCAAGTACACACCATCCATAAGTGGACAACTCAAGTCATTGTGCAGAAACAAAATTGGTAACAGACAAACAATTTACCTCTAGGCAGCGTATAGAAATTCATCTACTCATTTATGAAGGAGAATAAATTCTAGATTAAATCTGAATCAAGCAGTATATTATTATATTTTGTTCTTCTCATTTGTTTGTTTTGTTGGTTGCGCACCATTTTTCAGCACATGGTATGCCACACATGTTGGCCAGTTATCTGGTGGAGGAAGAACATGGAAAAATCCTGGAAAGGACCAATGACCCAAGTAAAGTTACTATCAAGCTTTCTCACATATATATGTTGGCTAAGTCCGAGACTTGAACCCAGACAGACAGAGCCGAGATATCAGTGATTGCTAGAGGCACATGGAGCTGCTTTTTCTCATTTAATGTGGGACAAAAGTGAACTTTAATTTTTGGTCCTGTTTACATTGTATCATTACAAAAGCTTCCTTCCATACATAATCTGTTTGCTGTGTACTATCAGCATCTGATCTACCGTTTTCAAGTTACACCAATGTTCACCATATGCCATTTTGGCTTCAATACTCATATTTCATTCAGGAACAGATCTGAAAGGCCCTAACGTGCAAATTAGTCAACTAGTTTTTGAGAAATTGCAGATAATACTTGTGAACGGATGTCACGACGTGCACTGCACAAAAGACAAAGGATTAAACCATAAGCTCACTTGGTTACTCACTTAAAACGAATGACGTGGATCCAGTGATTCATATCGGACTTTATGCTGTGTAATAAAACGTCAATGGTAAAATCTTGTTTTAAGAGATGTCTCTTACTAACATTTGTTGCAAGAGATACAAATATCCCAAGAAGAAGCAAAACAAAATTTGCAGATCTGTGCAAAAAAGAAATCTGCAAGTAAACAGAAAATGCCCATTCAAAATAACCTGGCAGTACTACCTTTCATTACATCATCTTTCAGGTCTTAGTCAAATTGACAAACATGGATAGCGTGTGATGGTATGCATATAGTACGCATGCTAGTCTCTAGATACATGTCCACGTTCAGCAATGGAAGATACATGCATGCCACTCTGCCTAACATAGTATTTTCTCCAGCCTTCCAAGAAACTAGGCTTATGACCCCTTTGGGTCCAACTAACTGATGGGTCCCAGTTTATTATATCATCTAATATAAATATTATTATCTTCTTACATTACCACAATTATGAATATTTATATAAAACCTCCTTCAAATACAATAATTTCATGCTAGTACAGTAAAGCCTGTCTTAAGAGACCATCCCGTCTGACAATAAAAAGTGGCTGCTTAAGAAAAGTGGTCTCATACAAGGCATGTGCAGGAAAGCCAGTTTTCATGATAAAATTTCAACCTGTTGAAGAATGAAAAATAGCTATAATAACTGCACTTGTATTGTTCTATATTCATAATGTTTGTTGAAAATATCATATGCATTCAGGTAACAATTTTTTGTAAAAAAAAGAGTTACTTTTTGTATGAAGTAGTCATATTGACAATACTGCATCTGCACTGAAAGGTCAACTGTAACACTTACTTAACCCGTCTGTAAATTGTAGTAAAGAAACTTACTCAAAATAGATATCAAAATAACTATATAATTTTAACTTGTCTGGAAACACCCCCCCAATAACTTGCGATGAGAAAGGGACGAAAACATCTATCACCCCAGTCCATACATATAGTAGCTCCACAGACAAATGTAATGCATTATCCACTGTGTTCAAGTGAAAACAGGGTTTGACAATCTCTCATTATGACCTTATTGGCACTGTACAGGATTTTCAGAGCAGACAAAGAAACAAAATATAAATCTATGAATTGACTATATACGTCAGTGATGGCTCCCTTGAAACAACAATCAGTTAATTCTAATGGGGATTTACAGAACTTCGCCACTGCAATGATTGTTAGTGACAAGTACATCCATCTTGTTTACAGTTCCTATCAAAATGGTACCTGTAGAATTCAGGAAAGCAGTAGCAAGACAAAAACTTTATTTTGTTCATTTAGAACAATCTGCATTTTTCCAGCAGAACCTCCAAAGCAGTCATTGTTGGTTACAAAGGATCAAATAAAAACCAGTGTTGTTATGACCTTTTTTTGTGATTTGGTCATTCATAGCAGTGTCAAAATGCACATTTAGCCTAAAAATCAGGGTTGCTGGTCATGTTCAGCTGGTGGTTGCTCACGATAGTGCATTTATATAATAAAATTGATACATGCTTGATGACTGTGGCTGCAAAGGACAGGTGGTCACTCATAGCAGAGGTTACTCAAGGCAGGTTTCATGCTAATAGCTGTTAAATTTTCTATTATATTTTTTTCAATATACGAATATCTACATATAAGAATTGAAATAACTTGGTGCCAACACACAGCTTCAGCATGGGTTTTTTCTTTCAAAGTGTGGCACAGCTGAAAAGAAATTATTTCTTTACTTTTTTTATTTTACTCCATTTTTGAGCCATTTTATATGGGATTATTAATCGCATTTGCTTGTGCATTCTTTACATCTGAATCGCTTAGCTAACACTGCAAGAACCAATTTTCAGATGCAACACCTCAGTAGTCATCATTAATTTTCGTTCCTATATTTCCTACAGCCACTAAATAGTGTAACTGCATTTATCAGTAAGTCAATATACCTTTACCGAGTTAATAATTATTAAGTATTCAGCATAACAAGACTGTTATTCTTTAATTCCTTGCTTTCGCTTACTAAACTTGATCAATACTTTGCTGTATGGTTCAAGTGTTGTAATCAAGCCTCTTACTGACTTAAGAGAACTTGCCTAATAGGACAGAGTGCATATGCTTGTAAATGATAACAGATAGTTACATTTTGTGCACCTCCAAGAACACATTGCCCATATCCACATGCAACCCTTTGGAGTCGGCTAAATGGTGTAAGGGCTTTGTCAGGAGAAAATGCTGCAAGAATTAATAGCTGTAATTTCTGCAGCAGCTAAATTTTCAAAAATTTTTTATGTGGTTCATCTGAATTGCAATTTAACACAGTAAAATATTCTTTCTTTTGGAAGTAATAACATTACCTTCTGTGTATCCTTGTTTCACAGTAACCAGTTTGGTTGTGATGACTACTCTGGGCTAATTTACTTATCTATTTAGCACAGCAACTCTTGTACAGTTTTAAATATATCAGTAGCAGTTTAAAACACAGCATTCTGTTTTAAAATGGTAATTAAGTCATCTGTTGCATAAAATCTTGTATGATGTTTGTTTCCAATGGCAACAATCAAGTCAAACCAACAATTCAACTGGAGTTCCTCAATGGGACTGCCACTTTACTAACTGAAAAGAATTTCCAGGAAGTGAAGACAAAACCATTTCTTCTTTTTAAATGCTGAGTGTTTAAATCATCTCTGATATCCTTGAGTGGTGCCATTCTCAAATCAGCTGCTGTGGCAACTACACTGGTCGTAAGATCATTACCATTTTCATTTAATATTAAATGACACCACTGCAAAGACATTTTGTGAAAACTCCAGGTGGATATGACCATCAATCAAAAAAGAATTACTGAAATGATTTTCAGTATGTTCATTTTGGCATGTATCTCAATCCAACTAGACCATGGGATGAATGCGTGCATAAAATTTGAAAGCAATTTCCCAAGTAATATAGGAGTGGCGACTAGAAACTTTTTCTCATAAACAGACGGTCATAACGATGGACAATAGACCATTCCAAAGTTTGTCTGGTCTATGACCAGCACAGATTAAACTAAGTATTAGATATTAAAATACTGCTTTTAAGGCAGAAAAAAAACCCAACAAAAATAACCAGAAGTGGACAACTGGATGAATATTCTAATGAAAGGTATGACTTACTGCCAGGTGACTTTGGTCATGCTATAAAAGTTTCATGAAAAAAACTGAATCAAGTCAGAACAAAAGCAACACATGCTAACCATATGGCATGCTTCTACGACCTACCCATATGTGGTGCGGTTGGAAGGATGTTACTTGGTGAGCTAACAGGAGTTGATTGTGCCTGCTGTGGAGGTGGCTGCTGCCATGACCCTGAAACACCAACCAATATGGTCGACCTCATAATTCTCTCACTGTTATGCTTTCTTCAAATACAATTTAGATATTTTCAGGCACATTGCGTGGATGGATATGCACTTCTGGACAGGATCAGATTTGGATTTTAGTTAAACTCGGAGCAACAACTTTAACATTACATGGGTAATTTCTGTATGGTTTGATTTGGTGTATTATGGTATAAGCATGTTGTTTAGTGCTGAGGCAAGAAAATACCACAGTAGCATACCTAGACTGATGCAATGGTAGGATTCGAACCTGCATCCTTTTTGTCACAAGTTTAGTGTGCTAATCACTGAGCCGACATGGCTCCTGTGTTCAATCGGTGGCTCTTATGTCATGTAAGAGTGTGTATGGGCACATTCTATATCGTCAAGTCACCATGGGTCAATTTTCGATGGGCCGTCAAAACATCAGAATGTAGTACACAAGAGCTGATTTTACTGAATAACCAAGGTTCATGTGATTTCTGATTATCATTGGCCTTGATTACACAAATGGATCTCAAGTACACCAATGAATCTTAAGTATCAATTTAAATTTAAGCCAGAAATTTAGTGACGTGATTGGCTAAAATTTAAGTTGGACTTAAAACCAACCAATCGCATGTCCTCAGTCCAGACTTAGCTTGTAAAACTCGTTGACGGAATGAAGCCAGATCTTTTAGATTTCCACAATAACGAAGAAATACTGTTAATGGTACATTACACACCTATCCTATACTTATTAGTCCTACATGAATGCAATAGCAGGGCATGACCGACTCTGGAGATTATTAACCAATAATTCTCAATGATTTGGACCTTTGGTCAAGGTATGTGGTCTTAACTAAATGTAAGGCACAATAAAATTCCATCAGTTTCTTGCCAGACAACTGACCTTTTGACCTTGAATGTACAGATTTCTTTCCTATTCCAAGCCATCCAAAAAGTTTAAGAAGTAAAGTTAAGTCAACGACCCTCAAGTCACTAACCTTGACTTTTGACATTTCAATGCCAAAATCAAGAGGCTTCCTTCTTACCAAAAAGTGAAATCCAGCAACAAACTTGGGTGAAGGTTTGTGGCAAACTGAAATTTTTGCATAGAAATCGTTTTCAGCCACAATGATCCTGACTTTGGACCTGACGATACCACAGTGAGGCTTCTTCCTTACTCAAGTGCAAGCCCTCTGCAAAGTTTAGTCGTAGTCTGTGATGCAGAACTAAAATTGTTATGCAGAAACCATTGGTCTTCTTACAGTCAGTGACCTTGACCTAACTTCCGCTGACCCAATAATCAATTGACTTTGTTGTGTCAAGGTGCTTGTTAAACAAATTTTGGTAAAGCATATGGTGTAAAACAAAAGTTACTGTGTGGAAAGAAAAAAGGGTACAGGTGAACAGATAATGTTCAGACAGTATCATAATACAAGCTTCACCTCTGGCAAGGCATATACAAAATTATGTTACATCCAGGTTCCTCATGAAATGACACAAGCTTGTGGAATTTATGAAGGGAATTTATCTACAAAATGAAATTTTTCTTAAAAATTAAATTATGAGTAGCAGCAGGTCCAAAACTGAATAGCCATAAAGCAGTGGACATCCAGAAAAATGCAAATGCTGCAGCCATGAATGAAATAGGTTTACATTTAATCTTTCTTTTGTTTATGCAGTTAAAATAACCTAATTATATTATTTACAGCTCCGATTAACAAAATCCAAATTTGATTTTAAGAATCCAAAGCAAAAGAGCAATTTACAGGTTGCAAGTTCAAAAAGAAAAATCGAATATACATACATACATAGTATCAACAAATTTTGTGTTGCCACAAATTTAAAGACCCAAAGAAAATATAGCTGCTCACAATAAAGAAGCCACTACCCACTTGTTTATATTGTGTTTCATTCCTAGAGATCAATCAAGCTATTTGACAAATCAAGAACAATTCGGTAATCTGCTATAAATATTAACCTTTTCCATGTGTTTGTTTTATCTAAAGGCTTTAAGAATAGAATAGAATTATAAAGCATTTTATATTTTTCCAATGCACACATATCTTTATAGAATCGGTATCTGTAATTTCAATTTACTGCCTTAAATCGATATGTTGAGAAAAGGATAGATACAGAAAAATGAGAAAACGCATCAGGTATTCAAACATTAGTATTACTGAATGGGAAAGAAAGAATAAAAAATGATACTAATAAATGAAAATTAGATTGAATACATTTTTTACTCGAATCTTCACTCAAGTGAAACTGTTGCTGAAATATTTAAATCCTCATGAAAGCATGTCTCACTTTATCCATGCATGCTTAATCCCAATGAAATACTTGACTAAAATACTAAAAACTATTGCCCGAAGCACAATTACTATGAAACAGTGTGTATACAAACTAATTACTGCTGAGTATGGAAGCTCACATTTCAGTGACTTTTAGACAAAAACGACAATCTACATTGCATTCACCAACCTGGTGGTACAAATATTAGCTGGGCAAATAATCCCAAAATTGATGAATTAAACCAGTCTAGCATGCTCAAAGCAATGGATAATTGTGTCAAATCTTTTGCACACTTTTACACGTGCCACAATTACTGTATGTACTTGCTTATAAGTCAGTTCAACTGCACAATGCACAGACCCAGTTTTGCCACTGCATAATGTGCTGCCAGATCTGGGTCTGTGCAGTTAGTTGTAAGTAATAACTGGAACAAACAGCATCGACCCTGATCTACAGGCATATTATGCTACAGAAGATAACAATATTTACTGTTTGCTGTTTGACTCAACTTACAAGCAAGTGTATATGGTATCCATTCAGCATACCTGATGAAGTTTAAAGTAAAGCTTAGTATTATTGTTGTTGTTGCTGTTGTAGGGTATAACGCCATTTTTCAGCACAAGATAGGCTATGCATGGCGGCCAGTATCAGTGGTGGAGGAAGAACCCGGGAAAACCCCGGAAAGAACCACCGACCCACGAGAAGCTACTGGTAAGTTTTCTCACATACCCACATTGGTTGAGCCCGAGACTCGAACCCATGCAGACAGAGGTGAGATGGCAGTGATCTGTAATGGTGAGCTCTTTAGAACACTAAAGTTTAGTGGTTGAAGCTGATTAGTACATGAGGCAGACTCAAACAAAGGAACGATTCCATATTTTTCAATTTATTTACCGTCTTTGCACTTTGACGGGGTCTGAACACAAAATGTTGATAAGGCTTGCTAATTTGCAGTGAGCTCGAATCATGTGCTTGGTCCAAACTGACTGGATCTTGGTTAAATTTTACCACCGTTATACCACGATGTTAACATTATGCTCGTCAGAATGTAAATGATGACAGTTGTTTTGGGTTTAATGCCATTTTTCAGCACATGACTATACATTATGGCCAGTATATCTAATGAAGGAAGAACCCAGACAAAATCTCCAGGAAAAACCACAGACCCACAGGGAAGCTTTCTCACATACCCATGCGGTCGAACCTGAGACTCAAACACACACTGAGTTGAGATATTGGTGATCTGTAAAGGTGAGTGCTAGAGACCACTCTGCCACCTGGGACCCCTATGTTATGGACAGTGTTTTAAGAGATCATACACATGTAATTTAATTGCCGCTTATGGCTGCACAGCTCCATCTGATATTGAGTGTCAGTGATCTTGATGGGTATCTGCATAACGCAGAGTGAACTGTCTAAGCTTCATATTGATTTTACATGTGTCAAGAAAATCCATCAATTGTTTTAGGAAATTTAAGCAAATGAAAAAGCTGTTACCCAAACTGTATGCAACTAATCCATCACTGACCTTGATTTCAAGATTTAATAAGGTGTACACGCATGACACAAAATGAATTGTCTTCTCAAAGCAATTCATCCGAGAAAACGACATGATTGAATGTTGCAAAGAAAAAAGGAAGTACTGTTAGGGGTCCGGAGACAAGGTTCCTTGTTATCTTTTTTGTATGGGGTGGGTGCTTCCTTTTAAAAGAAAAGAAATATGGTGTGATGAATTGTAAAGGAGTAACTGTCTTATGTACTGATATTCTGAGGAATAATTTTTCCACCAATAATTAAAACTGAGCAGTAGTTTATAATGTACAGTCCAGTGGTGGGGAAAAACAAGAAATACTGGTTTGATAACATTGAGACAGAAGAGTTTAATGATTGTCATGTTGCAGGAATAATTGTTGATTTTCTTTTATGTCTCTTTACACACCTTTGCAATGTCAACATATCGTTTTAAGTTAGGTGTCTTGCTTGATCAGTCTTTCCTCGATGTGCTGTGTTATAACTTGAAGATTACAAGAATCACAATGGAATATTCTTGCAAATATCATGATTTAAAATCTGTTTTTTATTTCCTGGTGACACTTCAAGTGTCATTTTCCCATGTGACTTGCAGTATACATACTGGTACTAATTATTCGTCTACAGTAACTTTTTTCTGCAATGACAAGAATGATGTAGAGCACATGTACAGGAAACAGAACCAGCGACAGCACATTTTCTCCCATTGGGAGATTATTACTGCTTAGAACTATTTTGCCATGAAAATGACAAGGCAAGAATTAAAGAAAAAGACCACAATTCTTGTATGCAGCCACCACTCTTAAACTCAAAGGCAATCATTAAGTTTCTTCTAGATGTTTTGTAATATGCAGATCACTAATGAATCAGGAATGAACATGCTTTGGAAAATTAGATGACTATCAAATTTTAGAAGAAAAAAAAAACTATTTCAAATTAATCAAAGTACCTACATATCCAAGTTGATATGCCCTAAAATTCACAAGGCTGATTTTTTAAAAAATGTATGTTCTCAGAATCCATTTTACAAATGCAACCATTCACAACTGATAATTTTTTTTTTTTTTACCTTTGTACATGTAGGAGTTTTGTTCCTTTGGCTATTAAGTCTGTTACAAAATACATTTTGTACTATCAGATATAATGGAATTAAAACTTCTCCTCAAATTAAATGCTCAAGAACCTATGTAACCGATACATGAAATTATTTCTTTACAGGTTCATGTGATCTCACACAATGAAAATCTGGTTTTACTCCCCTTCAATCAAAATTAGTTTCATTAATTACTTCTGATAACATCTACTACAGGACTAAAACTTGCATTTTGGAGTGTAATGAATCGAACATCAAAGAGATGACATACCTAGTAAATTATACTCACTATATTCCTAGCAATAACCTGGTTATTGCATGGTAAACAAACAACAATTTTGATGGTGGTGGTGGTGATGGGGTAAGCGATTAAGAGGCAATAAAGTTATTATAAATAATTTACTTCAAAACGTCTGATTGTTCTTGTTACCCATTCTGACACAAGTATTTTAAGATAGGATCATTTATCTTTATCCTGCAGTAAAATGTCTAAATAACAACTAGAGACACTATGTCTTGTCACTCTCAAGCCAATGTGCCTGCTTCTAGCATCTAGCATTTATGTGATTGGCTATGGCAGAAACATGATATTACAGTATAGCTACCAGGTATAAAGTGGCAGCCACTTCAAAGTTACTCATTAAATGTGACTTCCACAAGGGAAATATAGTTTATAGATGGAAAATTATGAGATTCTGAGGCTAATACTCGCTCAAAATGTCAGGAAAAATACTTTGGAATTTGATAGATTATTTTATGGCGCTCCCATTATTTTTTGAGATAATGCTCTGTACAACTGACTTTTTACAACTTTATGCCAGGTCTCAATCTCATGGAATGACCAATTTTTTTTATATAAATAATATGCAGATGTTGGTAAACAAGTTATTTCTCATACAATACTTTATTTTACTGGCATTTGCCAAAATTTATATAGAAAATTAAGAACAAGATGGCCATAGTCTTCATGTCAATGCATTGCTTGCAAAACAATTGACTTTAAACAACAAAAACTGGATCTCAGTTTTAGGGATTTTATATTAATTTTCTTTTACCATTTTCTTTTATTTATATATTTTTTACCTGTATCTTTTATATTATTTTTTTAAAACTTTATCTTTTATTTAATATTTTTTTACCTTTACCTTTTATTTGGCACTTCTTTGCCTTTACATTTTTGGAACTTTTAATGGGTACCATATAACTAGTATTGTGCTGACATGCTGTTAAAACCATATATACACACATCTTTGATGCCAAGGTTGAAAGATTGAGAGAACATGTCAAAGAATTATTTGTTTTAGCTTTATAATGCTTTGTCTCAGATATGAACAAAACCCATCAAAGGGTTTATGAAACATAAGCAGATTTTAAACAAAACAAACATTACTGAACCAAAACCTTGGCACAAATTTTTACATGATTGTGACCTCTACTCCAAAGTTAAACAGACAAGTGAGTGCATCAAAGATTCATCTCAGGTTCATAAAGAGTTATCTCAAATATGAACAAAATCCATCAAAGGGAATTAGGAAATGTAAAGAAATGAAAAAACTGCCACAAAACCTTGAACATATTTCCATTAACTGTAACCATGATCCCAAGGTCAAAATGATAAGCAAGCAGTCAAAAAATCAAAGGTCTTAATTTCACAACAATTCAACCCAAGTATGAATAAAATCTATCAAGGACTTTATGAAATATAAGCAAATTTTTTAAACCAAAACAAAGTTTTCATAACTTTGGTCTAAAGGTGCAAGGGGAAGACACAGAATAAATTGTATTAGCTTGTCACAGAATAAACTATTAGCCTTTTAATAAGTCAAGCAAACTATGATGAAAATTTATTATGGGATTTTTAAAAAATACATGCAAATAAAAAACGAGAACCAAAACCAAATCAATCTGTCGATATTGGTGTCAGTGAATAAATGATTGCTGTCTTGCTTCCCACTAGCATAAGCTCAACAGTTATTCATTTAGTATCCTTATTTGTGACCTTAGAGGTATGGAAACTCCAATTAGAGACAACAATTAGCGAAGTTTATACATAACAAAGCTAACAAGGCATGAAGATTTAGCTCGTTAAAATTGGATCTCATTATACTCAAGCTTTGGTTATAATTTTTAGCTTTGGGAAAAATGAAATGTACCAGACATACTCACTGACAAATCAAGTCCAACTGCAAACTTGCCGAAAGATGGGCATTGATGCAGTTTGTTAGGAGTCATCAGACGAACAAAACAACAAAGACTCTAATCTGCCTGCAGAGATCAAGGTTTATGTTTGCAGTTGGATCTGACTTGTTAGCAAGGATAGATGGTGCTTGTTTTCCGCAATGTAGCTCATTTCATGACAACCTAGAGAAATATGAAGAAATAATATTTGTGTCCATAATGTGCCAGTGAAATCCAATCCCAAAACAAGAAAAAATCAGCTCAGTCTTATATGCAAAACATTCCAAAAAGTTTAAAAAATTTAATGTAGTCCTGAGGACCAGGACACATCACACATCTGTGGTAAAGTTAAAGGTGGGAAGGCTCTGGTATAAGTCACATTCTGAGCATATATGATGTGGACAAAGATTCTAACAAATCATAAAAAACTGAAGAGAAATGAAGACAATATCTTCATCTCCAAGGATCTGACTAATAAATGTTACAAAATGGTTGAGAAATTAATCCAATTAAAGAAGTCCAAAAAGACTGATTAAAGCTGGAGGTCAGATGGCAAATTCTTCTACAAAGTAACTTAAGATGGAGAGAGACATGAAGTGTCATCCCTTGACAACATCCCACATGTACTTCCACCACTTCTCTCCATATACATATCCTGTCCCTGGTAATGATGAAAGAGGTACAGACACAGTTACCAATATAAATTTTATTCCAATAACAAGTAAAGAATTTATATTTTCTACTCATCTTTTATCCAACTCTAAGAAAAAAAAATAATTTCTGAGCAATAATGGCTATAATTTGGCTTTACAATGTGAAGTTTATTATATGTGTTGTTAGATCATGCTTTGAGAAAAAGAAGAAAATTTGATTGCTTATCCTTGCTAACCATCTGATAACTTGCAGCATCCCAAAAATTGAATATGAACAATGAATAAAACAAGGTACAGTATAGACAAAGTGTACTTTATTTTTTTTTTCACTCGTGCCTCTATAGCTGTAACTAATTTTCACATTAGTACGTTATAAAATATCCAATTTCTAAAATCTTCAAAACAGAACAGGTACAGCTTTGCATCTTCTGTGAATCTCTTGGATCCAATTTAAGGTAGAAGGGACAACTCATGTATTTATCAGGCAGACCCAACATTGTCTATGTGACATCTGAGTATAATTTAGTCAACTGTGCAAACTGACACCTGCATGTTATTCGACAACATTCAGCAACACTTTACACTAGACAACACTCAGCAACATTAGATAATGACACATAAAGCATGTACAGTAAACTTCTTGAGTCTAATACCAGTGTTTATCACCACATGGAGCATCAATGTTCAGAGTAGCTCCTTACCTGATGCCTGTTGTTGTGGTTGTCCCCAGGCTCCCTGTTGCTGATAACCATCCTGGTATCCACCCATTGGCTGCCCTGGGGGTGGGCCACCTGGACCCCCTTGCATGGGACCTGGAGCACCTGGGGGAGGGGCCTGATTCCATCCTCCTTCTGAGGGCCAACCACCTTGCCCCATTGGGGGCCCCTGGTCATACTGACCTGGAGGCATCCCCATCCCTCCTGGGGCCCCACCTCTTCTCCCTTCACGAGGCTCAGCTCTCTTACATTCAACCTATCCAAAACAAAGCATGTTCATGTCACAAGGCTCACTATGCAGGATTCATTATTTTAAAATACTAATATTTAACTCTTAACTTGTCAATAAAAATGTAACAAATAAGAAGGTAATTAAATTAAAATTAACTTAAAATCTAATCAGTATTTAAGAATTATATACCAACTGTCTTTCCATAAAACAGAAAGGCGTATGAAATAAAATATGTAACTACCGTACTATATACTTATGTTTATCTAACTACTATATACTTATATTTATCTAAAACATTCTCAACATATTTATCTTAAAGTGCAACTAATAAAACTATATCTTAACTATTGCTTATTAAATGTCTAAAATTTAAAGTAACACTTGATTAATGTAAACGACATTAAATCCCATGCTGTACAACGAATGTAAATTATGAATAATATAAGCAGGTACAACTTGACTAAGGAGATAAATTATTCCAGCAACCACAGTGAATAAAAAACCATAACACTACCAGATTCTTACATTGTTAAGTTTTACACATAAATACACACACTATCTGGTTAAGGACACTGTAAGAACTAGCTAGAAAGATGTGTGAAAGATGTGGGCTCCTTTGACTTACTTTCCACTATATAAAAGTAGAACCCAATGAAATTATTTTAATTTGATGAAATTGTCATCTAAAGTAACAACATACGAACACATGGGATTGTAGTTGCAAAGTGACAGTTACATTTTTTGAACCATGCAGTGTTCTACATTTTTCAAGGAATAAAGCTGCATTCTTAAACTTTTACTGAATTTTGAATGTTCTTTTATGTAAAAATTATGCTGTAGCTACCTTTAATTTAAACACATTTCAAATACATCAGCTGAAAAATTTCAAACAAATGCCTATTTACAAAGAGTTTAGTCAAAAAATGACAAAAATAACAAGGCTCACAGTTGAGGTCAGTAAAATTTTTGTATTAAAATCCACAACAGTAACTGCACAAATTTCAATCCTATGTGCTCTTGTGTCATGCATTTTAAAGTTTCATCTCAAAGTTTGTAAGGGACCTGGGTACAGGGTATACCTCTACCAGACAGACAATCTTATTACCAATATTTATCGCAGGATGTCTGAACTCATTATATATATCCACTTCATAAACTATTCATTTATTTATAAATCTTACCTGTACTCTACGAACAATGAGTGTACATGACTGTTACCATTGATGTGACAGTGCTAGAGGTCATGTTACTGTATCACACACAGATCCATCTCTCACCCTACCCCTCAAAAAGAATTCCAAATATGAGGAAAGTCCAACCATATAGTACTATCACACTATCACCTGAATGTGACATATTCCAACCAGGAGCTACTCATATATATATATATATATATATATGTGTGTGTGTGTGTGTGTGTGTGTGTGTGTGTATGTGTAGTGTCAACTGAAGAAAATGCACCTGTACATGTTGTACACAACTTGGTACAAACTGATCTATCCAAGAATAAGGGCTATTAACTACTGACAGTCCAGTAAAGGTAGTACAATATTTGACCTTCCGTTCATTGTTTGGAACCTTGCTGTAAAAAGTTACACAAAGAAGTATTAAAACTTGTTTGTTTGGCTATCAAATATACCATATACACTAGCTTACAAGTCAAGGCAAACTACAAGCAACAAAGATCCTATCTGACAGAACTGGGTCTGTGCAGTTTTAAGCTGGACTTGACTTATAAGCGAGTAATACAGTACGTTAGGCTACAGGGTTCTTTTCCTGGTAGTCCACTGCACTTCTATGACCCTGATACAGGTTACCTGCATATATAGGTCAGTGTCTATTAGCCCCATTGATGACTCTTAAAGCAAGGACTGGAAGTATACAAAATTTTACAATAAAATATTTAGTTCTATAATTTAACAATGACATGGACTTTGGCCATGAAGGTATAGAAAAGATGCCTATTACTTTTTCATTCAATATATAAAGAATTTGTAACAAGGTAAACAAGCTTTAGGAATTCTTTAAACACAAATTTAATGTGTGTGGTAAAATAACTAGAAATTCATGTATATTTAAGCTGAAAATAAAAAACAAAAACTGTCTGCCTGGCGAGATAAACCCTTTATCCCAATGAATGCAATTTATAACAATTTTCATGGCTATTTTAATTGCATTAGTTTGGAAACCAAGAGGCATTTCTTGTGTAGGAAAACATGTATAAAGGTGAACATAAAAACAAAGATGATATAGTTACATGTAAAGTGACATTACACTGACTTGTGCAGCAGAACTACAGGTCTGTATATCATGTTGTAAACCTACTGATTACATCTGCACAATGTATGCATTAAATATTTCATAAATTGTCATGATCTGCGTATTTGCCTTAAGTCACTACACTGTGCATGCAGCTCACTTTATTGCAAAACTGTATGGCCGTAAGTACCAAGATACATTGTAATTTACCTGTCATTGTTTTCTTCATAAAAGGAGGCAAATTTTACATGTGTTATTGTACAGTTCCTATCTTCCCAGAATAATGAAGCTTATATATCACAGGGTAAAGGTTGGTATGGTTTCATGCTTTATGGCACAACAACACATGTAGGTTATTTAGTTCCATGACAACCGGAGTAAAATGCGTTGCTCAAGGTCACAACACAGTAGCTGACCCGATCTGATCCAATTTATGGATTCAAACTTGGACTCTTTCAACTGGAAGTTCAGCGCACAAACTTCTGGGCCATGGCAGCCCCTGCCTATTATACAGCCCAAAGTCGACGGGTTCTATGTGTAAAGGACAATTTGTCATTTTCAGATCTGACAAAGATATTAACAGCTCTATTGCATTTGACCGATTAACAGTACAAACTGTATTACATGTGACTTAGTGGTATATAACGTGGACAAATGTGGTATAATAATAAACAACTTATTTTAAGAGGGTAACTTTTTTTACCTCATAAGAATAATTTATATGTACTGGTCTAAGATATCGGAGATGAAGTACTTTCTATCTACCTCTATTCATGTAAAAAACTTAGGCTATATATTTTATATCATCAAATCCTTACTAAAATTTTTGCCAACATAATTCAGAATTTTCCCCGATCTCCCCCAAAAAAACAAACAAAAGAAAGAAAGAAAGAATTCAGCACAATCAAAAATGGTTGGCATCTATGTAATGAAGATACAAATTTGTTTTGAAAACATTCAGATTTGTTTGTGATCTAACATTTCTGGAAGTTCTAAAGAACAGCACCAGAATAAGCTAACAACTTTTACAATATTTCTGGCAATTCTGTTCTCCAATGGTCCTTTGTAATGGAATTCATTTGAGGTGTTTTGCATTTTTCAACACTATGCAATGTATCATGCAAATACTGTGGACCAAGTTTGTTCTTTACTTTGAATGGCAATAGAGACCAGTGTTGGGCATAATGGAGATCTGACAGGCACAGATCAAGGATCATCTTCTGGTCAACTTTGGGATTCCTGGTTGATTTCTTTTTGTTAACCAATCAATTAAAGCCTTGCATTTCATCTCAGGAAGAGTTAATAACGAGAGATTCCAAGTGCCATGCTTCACTGTCAGTAATATGAAAGCTGTAACATAGTAGTCAACAGAGCATGACCTCACATCTGCACCCAGGAGATCTACTTATTGACAAGAAAATCTCATTATAATGGGTCTGGGTTTGTATTGTCTATTAGTAAACTGAAACATAGAATGTACCATCTCAGTTGAATGCCAAACAATGAAAATTTGTATTTATTGTGTTATTCTATTATGTGTAACCCTGAACAAGTGAGACCTAGAGTTCTACTGTACTCTGCTTGAGGAGCATTTGATTACACTGAGCCTTCAAACCAGGACAGAGAGTATTTGAGGTTGCCATGGAGATACTTATAATTACACATAGGTTGCAATCTATGTAACATGGGAGGTAACCAGTCTATAACAAGACAGATGTATAATTCCCCATAAGCTTAAAATTGATGTCAAGCTAAGAACACAAACTTCTCAGGATGTACATGGAAGCAAGACTGACGAATGCATCATTTGGTTCCCAAACCTAGTGCACATTCATAAAAGCCCTTCAGTGACATGTAGAATTTTCCATGAATTATGACAAATGTCCAAGAATACTAGAAAAATCCTGCAAGTACAAATAAATAGAAAGAACTAATTTAATGCCAGAAAAGCATCAAGCACATTACAAATTTCTTGTGGGGAAAATATATGACAGGAAAAATAACTTTCCGTGATCTGAATGTTAAAACAACACTGAACATGTTGGATCCACATGTCACTAAATGGTTCAAGTATGAGCAAGATTTCTCAATAGTTATCTCCCAAGGTATGACACAAGCTTATTTCAGCAGACTGATGTAGATTTCATAATAACGTAAATACGAGATCAGACGTACATACAATAATATATACTCTCGTACAAGTCCAATTCAACTGCAAACTGCATAGACCCAGATCTGCTACTGCATATATGTGCCAGCAGATCTTGATCTTCAGTTTGTTAGACAATCAGCAGAACAAGCACCATATACCCTGCATTATGCAAAAGCCAGGCTCTATGTTGCTTGTAGTTCGACCGGACTTCTAAGTGAGTATTCAATGTAATAAAAAAAGGTGTTGGAGTAAACTTTAAAATATACACTGCAATTTAAAGCTACCCCATCTTATTCAATAATATTCAAGCAATTCAACTACCAAGAAGTTATTAAAAAGATTTTAGAATTACAAGATAACAATTGAGAAAATCATGCTCATCATTTTTATAAGACAGCTACATGTACTTCTATCAAATGTTTTGACTGAACTGTTGGAAATATCAGGAATATCGAGATGTGACAACAAGCTAAACGCCCCCACTCCCATTATACAGTTCCTTGCTGTCAAGTAAATAAATCACAGCAATGGATAGCAGTCTTTTAAACACTTTTTAAAAAAATGGGAGTTGACCATACCTATAGTGTTAAGGTTACTGAGTGTATGTTACGCGAGGCTATGTCTCATCTAAATTTAAGATCCATAATACAATAATCTAACCTGGTCAATGAAGTAAAGTAGTCTCAGTAATGTACTTTATTTGAAGCAAGCAGTGGCGTTCAAGATAAGTCTATCTCAAGGAATATATGTAACTTCTTGTTCAAGATCAATTTATCTCACAGATTTTATTGAAATTCTTGCCAAAATGTAAAAAGAATGCAATTCATTCAACATTTTAAGTAAACAATGTTATTATGTGAAAAGTAAGTCATTCAAACCACTTTGGAAATTGCTGAATAATACTATCAGGTACAGAGAATGAATGAATGAATGTATCCTGTATGAAGTTTCTAAACACTGTATTCAACATGATCTACCCCCTCCGCCCAAAATAAACGGACAGTGTTCATTCCAGGAATTGAAAAAGTGAAGCTCATGTGCCTCTACCAGGTAAAAAGGTGGAATCAATTAGAAAAAGAAAATGTGAGTCACAAATATCCTCACCCATTTCTTGTTTGTTTAAGGTAATTCAAACAAACTCTGTCGGCTCTGTCCTGCCAAGAACCTTCTGTACAAAGATTAGAATCCTTCATGCTCGAGTGAATGATTTACTCCTTGTATGCAATTACAGAAATAAATGCAGTGGCAGTATGGGTGAGGATTTCATTTTCTTCATGTTTTCTTAGCATTTTCTATCCACCATATTAATCAACAATGTGTTCTCAACTGGTGCTCAAGCTAACAAATTCAGCAATTTCTGTCAGCCCATGAAATTGATAGTCTTGTGCTTCTTTGGTAACAAGTGCATCTCTTCTGCATGACAGCTTGGGATGCACTTAATTCAGTCAGATTAAAATCAAATGTAACATTATTTAATCTTGACTTTTGTTATATGGGTGCCATAAAGGTAATTTTCTTGCATTAAAGATGGAAAATAAGATTTAACAGTACAGACTAAAATAAACTATGAAGGGGGCAAAAAAATGGGCCTGAAATGATGCAATATTAGGAACACATAAATTAAGTGCTTTTGAAACCAACAGGGTTTTTAAAAATTAAATATTTTTAACAATATATACTTTCAAATTTTTACAAACTGAAACTTTTAAAATGTTATACTTTACAGTATATTAAAAAAACAAAAACAACTCAGAGCTAAGATGATATTTCCAATTTTTCAGCACTATGACTTAATGGTCATCAAATTATCTACTAAAAAACCTGTACATGCAACTTTCAGAACATGTGATTGTGTACACAATTATCTTTATTGGAAAAAGGCAAATTGAGAATAAAACTTTCAACTCTGATATGATTCAACTGGGTATTGTTTTTCTCTTTTACCAAACAGCATAATATAATAATTCAAGCCCAAATTGAGCTGTAAAGTTGCATCTCTCAGAAACCAGCTCTCTCTTATTCATGCTGTATATGCATTATGTACTGTCAGTTACTTGTGTCATCCATTCACTAAGTGACAGAGAAGAACATGACAAGATCTAATGTATATACTCGCTTACAAGTTAAGTCAAACTGCAAACAACAAAGACCATGATCTGCTGTAGCATAATGCACCTGCAAATCTGGGTCTGTGCAGCTTGCAGTCATACTTGTCTAATAAGCGAGTATATACGGTATGTAAAATACACTAGTAAACAGACCAGTTCAAGAAAAGTCAACAAACGATTTATTGTCTATCAAGACAAACATAAACATGCATTTTTCAATAATGACTGGTAGCCAAATTACAATCAATGCTATCTGTTTGGCCCTAGATGAGCACATAATTAATCAGCCTGCTACAATTTATGAAGCAAAGAAAAAGATCATGCCTTTAAATTAAATGGGGCAGTTCTATTTAGTTAAAAAGATACTGACGTCAAATAAATATATGTTGTTGTTGGGTTTAACGCCATTTTTTCTGCACTAGATAGGCCATACATGGCAGCCAGTATAACTGGTGGAGGAAGAACCCTGTAAAACCCCGGGAAGAACTACAGACCCACAAGAAGCTACTGGCAAGCCTTCTCATGGACCCATGAAAATAAATACATAAAAACCTGCTTAAGGCGCACTGCATTTTGAACTTTAATTTAGAACGATGTCATGCATAGTGTACTTCAAATATGTATGCTTTTAAATGTTGACCAAATTTGTACATGAATTCCTAGAGAGAGCTGATTTCTGACAATGAGGTGGCTGCATCAAACAAAGAATGTAGTATTAAGGTGGTAGTTAACCTTCTTGCCATTAACTTCGACATAGTGTTCGCCACACAACTGCTCTATGCTTTCGTCACTCTCGAATGTCAAAAACCCAAAGCCTAATTAATCAAGTATAGAAAAATAGCATCTACATAGAATGAATATATCATAAAAACAAATGAATTTCAAAAATCATGATGTCAGCCAAGAAGCTCTTCAGCAAAATCTTCCTCCTTGTATTGTGCCCTGAATCTCCTGAAATTCTTGTGCTATTTTATGTGTGTAAATCTGCACAATTTATTTCACTTATCTACTAACAATAAGCTCTATATATGCTATGACACTAGCATAAAGAAGTGATATGGACATAATCTAATTAAGAACAAATAAACTGCACTAATGACAATTAGCTTTATGTACAGACAATCTAGTAGTCTTTTTATATGTATTTCAATACAACTATAAAACTCCAAATATAAAAATCTAAGTATCAACAGAAATGTTATAAAGCAATAAGATCATTACTTAAACTCTATGTCATGTGATCCAACATCATAAGGAAGAACGCAATTAAAGGAATGTAAAGAAATCACCAGATATCAACTAGTTTCAATTAACAGCAACAACAACATCAAATTAAAAAAAAAACTAACCAAATGTGCGAATCTATGAATAATTATTTTCACAAGTATGACTCATAAATATTATCATTTTCTATAGTTAAATACTATTTCAAGACAGAAATAATTAGGGGGCTAAACTGTAACTATATTAACAGACAACCTCTGGTAATGAATACTAGAGGACTTAACTTCATCATTTATTATAGACAGGCATGAAGGAAAGCTTACTATAAAATTTATCTACGATAAAAATCTAAACCAATATCCTTATACATGTTAGCATTACCAGGTTACTTTTTTTTAATCGCCACCTTATTTTAATGTACAATACAACTGAAGTGCTAATTGGCTAACAAAACACATATAGAGAAACATGATATTAAGACTGATGAAAGTTGAAATATTATGCTATTAAAAACTTGCTTGGCCTAATGTTTTAAGTATTCCACATACTACTCATATAAAACCCATTTTTGGCTGTTATTGGAAGTATATGATCTTTAATCCCATCAAAGTCACATTACTTGAAATTTACTACAGGGAGGATACAAATATACTCTAGCAGTCACTTCTGTACAACGGTATATTTCACGGTAATTCATCCCCATAAAAGAGGTCACTGGAGCATTCATCCCAAAGGACAATTCCATCCCCATTTCATATTTGGACAAGTGTGTTACTTTTTGAAACACCATTTAATACTATTCTCCAAGTAGGGATCTAAAGGTTTTGTTATAAAAAATTAAGTAGTGATGAAAACTGGTAACTACTGTTTAGTGTGTAAAGACTAAAATTTACTAGACAGTCTTCCACTATGTCAATTACAACCATACATTTTTTTTAAGTTTGTGTTTTGACTTAATTTTTAATACAACAGAGTAAGAGATTTTACTTCGCCTGGAAGGCTATTATCTTTTAAGGCAAAATCTAGAACAGTCAACAAAATGCACACTAGCAGTAAACAAGTTTTGTTGGAACAAATGCAGTGTACAAATTTAACATTGGATTTAGAGAAATGGAAAGTTTACAATTTTTATTTACTATCTGTTGCTTTATGATAATTTCTGTAGATCAATAATACAGAGCTTCAGTTTAAATCAGCTGATCTTACTTTATTTTTGGAATTTGCAGTAGAAGTCGGACTTATGAAAAAGAATAATTGAAAAAGATTGAAAACTGCAAATAAACATCGCATACATGCATTACAGACGATTTTTTTAAAATCAACCCTGTTACTTGTTAAACACCAATATAGACAGCTAATCCTTATGCCTACAAATAGAACCCTATCACATCATTAAAAAACCCTGAAATACACACATAAAATTCTTAATAAAAACTCTCCTTTCATCAGTCTTGTTTTCATAAACTGCTGAATAAAAAGAAAACATGATAAGTAATGCAGTGATAAATATACATTTGTAATTCTGAGATTTTTGTTACATGTTTGGTATTTATTTGACAACTGTAATAATGTAAAGATGTCTAAACCTTATTCTTTATATGCGCCACTTGTTAAATCGTGTGCTCTTGCAGACACCAATGTTTCATGTCATAAAACTAGAAAAAAAACTGTCTTGCAGCCAGTCTCCTAAGGAATCTCAAAAGATAAGCCATACGCAATGACCCTTTTATAACTAATGTCTCTATTTGATGCACTTCTTCATGTCAACTGAATTTCATGATATGTTTGAACTGCATTCACTGAATTTAGATGACTTTGTATCAGATTTCATCAGTCAGCACTATACTGAATTCTCTCCATCTGAGGTATGAATATGTAATCTAGATTAAAAATGAATCTAATATAATGAAAGACGTTCACGTCCAAAACCTTCAACTCCATTTGGAACATCTGCTGCTCTTCTGTGTTTATTTTACAATTGTTTATTTTATTTTCTTTCTGGCAGCAAAGGCCATAACTCCAAATGCAAACCAATCTTGCAGAAGATTCTAATCCTTCTGGCATGTATATTCAATGAAGTTGAAATATATGAGGTAGAATAATTGTAAACTGTAGACAAATAATGACTTTTCAAATTTCAATAAGACATGAGCAAAGGATTCATGTGCAATTTTTAAACAAGTCACTGAAATGCCATGTCTGTCCTGCCCACAAGTTGTATGCACCTGAAATCTAATTTAGTCGCCAAAGAGTGAAAAGGTCATGGTGACCTATTTTACTGGCAGCAATTAGTAACCATCAAGATAAATATTCAATCAAGTTTTCCCAACAAAACATGCATGGAAAAGCATGACAATGTGACTCTTACATGTATATTGCATACAGGAGAGACAATAAGCAGGGTACAAAATTTTAAAAAAAAAAACAAACCCTCATATTTTAAGATATATTGCACTGTTGCAAATGAATCTTTCATCAAAAGGTCAGATGAATAAAACAGTACATTGAGCCACTTTTAAACCAGATTTTGCAAAAAAGCAATATCATGTACACGAGTTCAGACAAGGAAGTGACCACTGGCATTTTGACAATCTTCTGTTCTGCAAGGCACACTATTTTCAATGGTACAACTGAATAAAAATCCATCTTACTTTATCCCTAAATAATCATTTGCATACATAGATTTACCGATCTAAAGCATAGCATAAAAAAAATTCATTCAGGGCTATTCCATTTAAAGTTAACCAAAAAGGGGTGGAGCATTAGTAGTGGCGTTATTATAACCTTGTCTACAGCGAAATATTGTGCTAGGGTACATTGGCATGTCCAAAACTTTCTCAACTGCATAAAATAAGAAATACTTAACTCTATATATATATATATATATATATATATATATATGGCTTGCCATGTGACCATAAAGAGAAAAATGATTTAGATTAGATCTATTCTCTTTTCAAGTAACATTAAAATGCACGAATATTCGTTGCCCCCAAGATATTGATGCAAAACACTTAATTCATTTATTTTTATGTTGTTTCAATGTTACCGGCTTTTCCTAAAATAGAAAATATATTTTCACTGTCAATAAATTTTGGATTAGGAAAGTGGTCCTAATGGTTGTAAAGAAGAATAATGGCTCATCAAGTCTTTAAATATTCAGCTTTAACCATGACATTCAGAAAATTGGTATTCCCAATTAAAAAGGGTAAGCCCATTTTATAATAACCTAAAAACCCATTCTTCGATATGGTTAAGTCGCTCCATCTCTTTTCATATCTTCATGGAACAGCTCTGAAGTAATTTAATGTTGTCTTTACTCTTTTCTCAAACGGACTATTTCCATATACACAATACAACATATCTCTCAAAAGTACAAATAATGCATAATACCCCACCAATGTATGATTTGATTAAATGAATTTTCTACAATATACTCTGATATGAATGGAAAACAAATATGATTCCAACAGTACTCCAAAGTTATTCTTTTCCATCTAGAACTTGTTCCTGGCTGAAAATGAAATTACTGGGGGGGGGGGGCGAGGAAGGATGCCGCCGCACAAATGCAAAGGTTTGATTTGGTTTCATTTTGGCATTTTATGGCACAGTAATACAAAATTGGTTATCTAGTGCCAAGGCACAAATGGGAGCTGTGCCTTGCCCAAAGACACACCACAGTATCCAACCCAGGCTGATCAAATTGTAGGAGTTGAACCCACACCTTTTTGGTCATGACTGTGGCATGCAATGCAATGTGCCCCCATGGCTTCTCTGTTTACATTAATTGCCTCGTAACACAACCAGGATAATGATTTGGGCCTGTATTACATCCCCGAGCTAGTAGGGGGTTAGGAAAGGGAAACATGTACCGAGTTTCCTTGAAACTGGTTATCAAGCAGTTAGGCTACTGTTCAGAAATGAAATGGAAGGGTTACATCTATTTTCATTAACAATGATCTTGAACATGAACCAAATCCTAACTCAATTGGGGGTGGGGGTGTTTTCTTAGGTATGAAAATCATAATACACATTTTATTAACACTGACCTTTACTATGAATGTACCCCCTCCCCATAAGGGTCTTTGGGCAAAAAGGATCACATGTAAAAATCTGTTGGGCAGAGCTGAAGTTATTGTTTGCAAACATAGTGCACTGGCCAACTTGGTCACTGCAATCTTGAATGTGAACCCCCCCTTCCATCACCCTTAATTTTATTCTGATGTCTACAAGTTATCATCAAAAAAATAAATGCAAGGGACAAATTTATCGAAACAGTGTCCGTAAATCAAAAGTGATCTTCCTTACACTGCAAGGAACACAGGTTCCAAGCTGCATTGGAATTTGTTCACTAGAACTTAGAAATTATCATCTGGAAACCTAAATGGATGCCCACATGCATGCCCATAAGGTAGTAAACATATCGCAACTACAACTGGTGGGGTATTAAAAAAAATGAAACCAAATACTATAGATTTTAAAATTTGTTCCACATATCTATCAAACTTTTTTAGTTACGTGATTCCTTGGACATAAAGGTACATTTTCACAGTACTCAGTACATTTCAATGTGTAGAAATGTACCATTATCTCCATGATCTAGATTACGTATGTGACATACGTCACCAATAGGGACATGCCTCTTGTAAGAGTTAACTAAAATAGAAACTTGAAGAAAACTGATTTATCTTTGAACATACTGGCACGCACATTTTTTTGCTTAGATCATAAATATCATTATCACTGTCCTTCTATGGTGACTTGCACAAATCTGCTAAAGGATCTTGATCGAGAGAAAATCAATGCTTGATTTTTTGGTACTATTTTTCACTTTTTTAAACTCATTTTTTCCCTCACCCATTGAAGTTAACTGTTCACAAAGAAATAGATTGTGCAAACATTGCTATTTCTAAGCAAGGTCGATTTATAGAGAATTTTTATATCTCAATAAATTTGGAAATTGAACAGTATAAGCAACAGTAAAAATAAGTTGTTAATCAACTGATGAAATAGGAAAAGATTTTTCAAAATAAAATAAAGCGAAATTGATGTACTTTTTACCAATACCTGTACTGGATCAAAATGACGTTTATCCACAGCATTTGTGCAACAATAACCAACAGGAAGACACTTTTTCTACGGATGCAAGATTTGTACTAAAACTTTACAATAAAAAGCACTAAAATTATCTCTACACTCCTCTCGCTACCTTTAGGAAAGGAAGAAACGTGTCCATCATAGTTATCTTCTCAACTGTGTAAGATATAAAGTCTCCACTAATTAGCATGTCCCATTGTTGACATATGCAAACTGCTGTATATTTTCCATGTATAAATGTTCACTCAGCTGTAAACAGCACAGACTTGGTTCTGCCTATTTATAATGTACCAAAAGATCTGCTGGTCTGGTAGATCATAAAGAACCATAAGCCCGTGTCTGAGAAAAGAGTTTTCATTTTCAGACAATCAAATGCAATATTACAAATGTAAAGTTCTTTTTGATTAGCTGACACAAAATCTCTAGGTCAAACTCAATCTGAGAAGCTGTAAGATTTCCGGGTCTGGATCTGCACTGTTGGCTGTTGGGTGTACATTATACATGAATGTATACAGACGTTGATATGGTAGTCAAGACTAGGTGAAAATTATCCAGACTTACCCCGTGACCTCTGCTTCTGTGGGTCAAACATGATGGTCACATCTATAACCTGAGAAATAATAACAATAATAATGATGTAATAGTGATGATGATGAGCAAATTTTGCAAATTTCTGTCTCGTACTTGTCATGGCAAGGTCATAAAAGTTCATAATGATAAAATCCAACTATAGCCTTGAAAACAGAGCTGTAAACTTAAAAGGACATATTGAAAGTAACCAAGTCTTATGGTTTCATCTTGAAGAACATTAGAGTAAAAGTGCAGAAAAGGGGTAAAAATATTCCCTCGACGAGACTAGACATTCTGAAAAGATATCACATACTTTCAAGATGATTCTTTTTACCAGAGTGTTGAAATTGGCATACATTGTTTTCGCAAGATTTTCACATTAACCGCTGAGGTGGCCATATTGGATGTCATATTGGACCATTTTCATTTAGCATCATCTAGACATCATTCAGAGTAACCTGAATATAACCACCCATGCAGAACAAGTCGCCATAGCAATTTTTCAAGATTGGATGTCAGCTCATCAGTTGCACTGAGAGCTAACTAGACACTGCATGATGTTCCCATCTCCACAAGACAAGTATTCACAACATTTTCAAGACTGCCATTGTGGAAATAGTGGATGTCATATCAGCACGAGTCATATAGGACCAACCATAAAGCACAATAAGTTTTGGTGAAAACCCAATTTTGATACAGCCATTGATCAGGAAGGAGTAGTGCTATAAAGACTGTGGCAGTCATATTAGACATCAGATCAGCACCATTTTCATTCAGGTGTTCCAGACATCATATCAATACCACTATCGTTTCGGATCATCTGGTTGGCACAAGTGGTCTTTTAGTGAAAACCCCATTTTGCTACGACCATAAATTGAAGAGAAGCAGTAAACAAAGATCTGCAAGATGATCACTGGCAGAAATATTTGATGTCCAAGTAGCACCTTTTCTGTTTCAGGTCAACTAGACCATGCGATGATTGTGCATGTTAAGTTTCATGGTAATCCTTCAAGTACTTTAGAATGAGTAGCATTAACAAATGTGGATGATGGACTACAGACCCTCGCATAAGTTCTCCAGGTCTCTTGTGAGAACTGAAAATTGGGACAATAATTGATGATCCAGTATAAATGCAGGAACAATGGAGAATGACTGAACTAATGATGACAGTGGGGACATTTTACTTGATACAAGTATTGGGAACTGGGGCTGTGAATAACTGAACTGACATTACTAATGATGACAATGGGGACATTGTACTTGATACAAAAGTATGGGGGAATACGGGTGTGACAGGCCTAACAAATGTAAAGAACACTTAAGAAAATGGATTAGTCACTATAAATATATCAGGAAATAAAAGATTTAATTTAGTCTAAAACTTATGTATGTGACAACTTAAAAGAAAATACACATGATGGAATCATTTTACAGTATCTAAAGAGTCTTGTATTCTGAAAGAAAATATGATAAAAACTAATCATTAATTCAGTATCAACAGAAACTACTATTGTCTGTCTCAGGTTCATTATGAATTGTACCCCACCTCGTCTTCAGAAGTATTTACCTGGCAAAATGACAATCAAGCTGAAGATTTTAAAAAATCCCTTTAAACCTTACAAATTTTTCAATTCAACTGTTTTGCCAGCACAAATGTTTGTAACTTGTAAAAATAAAGTCAACAGTGAGTGCTATGTCTGTGATACTGAGGTAAAAATAAATGTAGATACATCTATACTGTATACAAAGTTACAAAGATACCAACTGCCATAACTTGTAAAATTTAAATAAAGCAACCAACTGCTATAACTGGTAAAATTTAAATAAAGCAATGAAACTAGAAAGAACAAATTCTCTGAATCATGAAAATGGAATGCAAGTAGAATATAGACATTTTTTGTTACTTATTTGTAACACATTCCAAAATAAAGCAGTCTGAATAAAAATGGCTTATAATCTTCTTTGGTAAACTTCACAATTAAGCAGCATTTAAAATTTAAATATTCAGATTACACGAAAATATATTCCAATTACAAAATTTAATTTTTTTAAAAACCACATCATTGTTGAGTGCAAACACAGAAATAATATTATAAGAAAATAGTTCTTGTTGTTGCAAATACAATAGAAATAATTCCTAAATACAAGTGTAGACATCCGATAAACATAAAAATTATTAATAAAATTATTTCTTTATTTAAAAATCTGATTAAATTTCTTAGTTTTACCTATAACAATTTTTTTTATTCACGACTATTGATTCTGCATGCTTGTGTAAATTGTTTGTTCCATCTTCTATAATAATAATAATAATGTCTATTTTACTTGCTCTTAAATGTAGCCAAATGATAAGTAATCATGAATTTTACAAAATTATACAGCAATTTCTTTCCATTCAGATGGCATTATTTTGGAACATGCGGCATGTAATAAAAAAAAACAACAAACAAAAAAAAACAACAATAAAGTCTAGTTGGCGGCCTCCATGTTTTGTACAGAATAGATGTATAATATTGATGTATCAACTTTTAGTTTTGCCTGCACGAGCATCCACATCACAACCATGCAACTTACAAATTTCATTAGGCTGCTCTGTCTACTTTTTTAAAATTAGCATTTCTTCAACACTGAACTTGCTACTGATGACTTCATTTTTTCCAAATTAAAAAAAAATTGCACCAACAGAATAAAGTTTGGTTTGGTTTGAAATTTGTATGGTTTAAAGAGATTAAAAAATCCTCAGCTAGATTTTAAATGTGCCAGGTAAATACTTTCAAAGACTAATGGTGGGGTACAATTCAGACAGACTTACTATGAACTTACTGCAGTTACAATGAATTTACTGCAGTAATTCAAAGGAATTTTAGGTATGTGTTCACAACTCTGGTGAAATAATTAAGTAGCAGGTTCAAGTAAATAATACAATTTTAGGCATAGCCCCAGAGAGAGAGTTGGGTCCCATAATCTTTACTCATTTCTTGGAAACTAGAGAGAACGCTGCTGTGTTCTTCGTTAGCTGCAATCATTACCCATCAATAAAACCTGGTGATGTTATGAAGTTCTCAACTTAATTGATCATCCAAAAATAGTTCCAATTTTTTTCCCTGGTGCTGGCAACCTTCATCGGCAGTATTTTGTCTCCTATAAAGAGTGGTTCTTCTCCTTCCATACACTAGTCTGGGCAATCCCTGTGAATGATGTTCATTAAATTACCTTTCCATATCTGCTGAAAAACTCCTTCAGGTAGTCTTCGTCTACATTTCCAGGAAGACCACCAATGAAAACTTTCTTGTCTTTGTATGGATCTACACGCTCTCCTCTGGGTCCCTGCAACAACAACAATAATAGAAGCACTTTCCCCAAGTTTAACTCTGGGTTCAGGAACAAAATTTTCAAGCACTATCCTCTAGGGAGAGACAGTTGCAATAGTTGTCCCATTGAACCAGCAATTTTCCTAATTTCAACAGAATGGTAGCTACTAAAATGTGTTTTTACTTGCCTGTTACTATTGCACTTCTTACCCGTTCCACAAAACCGAGTCCCCAATCTAACTACTCCCTCCTCTACTTGGTAATTGGAGGTACAAAACTGAAAAGAACATGACCTCAGTCTCAGTTCTTAATCATTGCCAACAGAATGTCTTTCTCCTTTGACTTGGAATGAGACTAATCACCTTGTGGGGAAGACAAATAATGTAACCCTACGACTGGGATTTCCGTCTCATTTCAAACCCCAACAAAGAGTATTTTTCTCACCCAATATTTTCCTTTCACGTTATAGGAACTCTTCATTTTTGCAATATAGTACAGCACATAAAAAACCACATATAGCATTCTCCACATTTATCTGTAAGATACATTTTTACTACTAACCTGGTTCTGCAGCTGATCAAAATTCTTGTGAGATGGAGCAAATCCAAATGAATTAAATACCAGAATACAAACACAAAATATACTGAAATATTATTTATATTCAGCACTCACTTCAACTAGTCTATATGTGTAACTGCAGTGATCATGGTCATGTGCTCAGAATGTTATATAACATTACCCTCATATTCTTTTAAAGTCTGTGAGCCAAGCAGAAGGCAACAATGGTTGCAACCCTTGAAAAAGTAGTTCCCAGTGTGTGGACACCATGGTTCAAGATGACCAAGCTGAGATAAGAAAAGGTTAGCAAACAAGCAAGATTCTGCAGCATGGGTGAAAATATAGGATATCAGAGCATGGTGGCTGTATGGAATCTTTGCAAAACTAACAGGTAAGTATTACATTGTTAAAATTAGTTTACTCCCTTCATTACAGTTTACATTTCTATAACAGTAACACATTCTGTGACCTGTATCAAGAACTAGCTACAAGAAAAGCAGGAGACTTTAAGAGCCACAGTTGTTGCTAATATATATAATGATTAAACATTTAGTTGTTGCTGTTGTTGTTGTGGGGCTTAACGCCATTTTTCAGCACACAATAGGCTATACATGGCGGCCAGTATTAATGGTGGAGGAAGAAACAGGGAAATCCCCGGAAAGAACCGCCGACCCATGAGAAGCTACTGGCAAGCTTTCTCACATATCCACATTCGCCGAATCCACGACTCGAACCCACACAGACAGAGGTGAGATGGCAGTGATCCATAACGGAGAGCGCTTTAGACCACTCTGCCACTCAGGGCCCCTTAAGCATTTAGTCATCAATGGTCAAAAAATTAACCTTGAAAAGATGCAGATTGCAAAATTCAACGTTATTTCCCTTTGATGTATTTTAATTATGAAAACTAAAATTTCATGACTGTTCTGTTTTGTTTCCAGCAATGCCTCCAGTATTGTTTAAATACTCTGCAGCCTCAAAACAAATAAATGATGTGTGCAAGGTTATTACCTGGACTCGTCCAAAATGCCTATCATTGAACACTTGTCTTTGGCTTTGTATTATAGATATTACATCAGTCCCTCACACTGCACAGCTGCCAACCCCCAAGTACAAAAATACTGATTGCTTATAACAAAAATACTAATTTTCAGGACCAAATACTGATTTTTAAAAATTTAATGCATATGTAACTACGTACAACATATACAACCATCGGTAAGGTAGGACAGTGACTTGCATAATTATTTAATGTTAAAGATGCATGTGTTTGCACACTTGCACCTTCTGGACAGGCACCCTGTTCCATTCGGGTGGCCATTCAGAAGGTGCAAGAGTGCAGCACACTAAGACACAGGCTGTTTATAGGAGCCTTTTCCACACCTTGTTTATTTCAATTATTATCAATTCCAATGCACCAACTGTCACTGATCATTTCAATTCTGTGTGATTTTCTTACTGAACTGTTTTCATTCTAGCATACGAGTAATCCTTTGTGATTTTACCGTCCGGAAAACGCGTGCAAAATAAATCGCCAACAACACTAGTAACTGAAAGAGGAAGGTTCATTTCTAAAAGAAATTTAATAAACCGAATTTCGATCGAATTACATCAAGGTTCTCTCTGGTATTTATATACATCCAAGTTCAGGCTGAGTTGTGTATGATGAAGCAGCATGCTGATGTTTATTAACTTTTTCGTGCTCTTGTATTTCATGTGCGCCTCGATGCCCAATAGCGAAATCACATTACACAATTTCCAAAACGTCAAGTCTTCTCCTTTACCAGATGATTTCACAAATCTAAACAAAACGGCACAATTGTCCTTTCAGTTCTGTTTTCTTGTCTTTTCTGGTGAAAATTTTGAATATTCTGCTTTCCTATTCAACATGATTAGAAGCTGAATATTACGAAGACGAGACAGTGGTAGCGGTAGTTGTTTGCGAAATCCAATATGGTGGATAAAGACAGGCATGGTAGCCTCGATTTCGAATGAACCAATCATATTGTAGAACTGTATTCCTATATACATGCAATACATTTCTATCAGAATGGAACCGAGTGCATGTTCTAAGCTGAAAATTGCAAGGAAATATTTTATTATTTTTTTTTAAATTGAAAAAAGTATTTTTTGTAAAAAAATTGTACACCTGTATTCAGGTCCAAAATACGGGACAAATACGGAAAAAACCGGACAGTTGGCAGCTATGACATTGCATGGACTGTGTTGTAGTGTGTCAGTGCATGAGAACTTCGAATAAAATATGTGAAGCCTGGGCTTGAATTAAGTATAAAAAAAATTACTAGCAAAACCCATTTTATTATCCTCCTTAAAAACTTATTTGGGGATCTGAATAAATAAAACTCTCACCATCCAACTTAACCAGAAATGCAAATCAATTAGATGTGCTGTATTTTTGAGGTAGTACACCATTTTATAGTCAGTTTATAATTAATTTATAAAAACAGTAGAGTGGAATAAAATACTGTTACTGGATGAAATTCTGCAGGATAATTTTCTGAAACAAGAATTATGTTTTACATTGACTGTGTACTGTCAAAAGACTTTACAGCAACAGCAGTGTCTGAACAACAATAAGAATCAAAAAGTTTCCTTTATCATCACGTGCTTCGTTCAAAAAACACCCTAAGCAAGTTGTCATATTATACAGCATACATTAAAGCAAGGAGGTGCATAAAGAATCAATATTATATAGGCAAATGAAAATAATGTAACAAAATATAAATACAGGACTATATCAATATCTGCAAGTACACACATGTACCAATACATTACAGACCCAACAAACTAAATAATTATTACAAATGTACATAAATATTTGTTTTCAGATTACATCAGAATTACCACTGGCTACCATAATCTTATATAAAATGGCTGTTCGTGTGTTCTCACACATTCCAATAATAACAGCTCATAAATGTGTGTGGTCATTACTCATAACTGAACCCCT
Source organism: Megalonaias nervosa (assembly GCA_016617855.1). Taxonomy (NCBI): domain Eukaryota; kingdom Metazoa; phylum Mollusca; class Bivalvia; order Unionida; family Unionidae; genus Megalonaias; species Megalonaias nervosa. The sequence continues at coordinate 19,696 of JAECUM010008828.1, read as the reverse complement.
CCAAGGTTTTGAAGAAACATGGCTACAAATAAACTCCTGACTGTCATAAACAACAAATAAGGCAGGTGTTATCTGTTCAAATTAAATTGTATATTTCCACATCTCCACTTAACAATTAATGTTCAGTGGGATTTTTCTGTTAATTCTTTTTTTAAAGTAGGATTTTCACATCAAATGTGGCATCATTAAAAAAAGCAAATGTTGCTGAGAATTGGGTGAAGTGCACTTTACAAAACATTAGATGTCGGGATAATTCCTGCAGATCCCACAAAAGCATACTATGAGCATGTTCAGGTAGCATGTCTGGTTGCATGATCAGTATTTTTCATCAAGTACATACAAATGGCAGTTTGAATCAAACCTGGTATGTTTTACTGAAACTGTCAAATACATTCAACAAACAGACGTCTTGCAAACTAAATCCTGCCATCATACTAGGCAAAGCAAACAAACAGTTGCAAACTGAATGAGTTAAGGTAGGCACATTGCTATAGCTATCAGCTATTGACAATATAAACTGACATACCGTATCTGATCAAAATAAGAAATATGGCCTCTAGAATGTGTACATTCCCAGTCAACTGAATACACAATCACCTCATTAATCTAAATGGATGTTGCTGATAATCCAACTCATGTAAGATCTTGATGATGCAATCTAACATTCCAAATCTGGTTGAAATCGGATGAAAAATGTGGTCTATGGAGTGTTCACAGACAAATTTTCCACTATTAACTTGCATTTTGCAAATAGACAAGTACTAAATTCAAGCCCTGCAGAAATCCTAACATCAATTGTTGGAATCTAGGCAGCCTATCCAGAACGGACACATTTTTAAAAGCAACAAACTTCTATATATGCAAACCGCATATCTGAAGGTATCTACACATACCTGTAGACATTCAGTAAAATTTAAGGCCCAACAAGAATAAATATGGTGTATACATTTCTGAAATTCCAGTACTCTGAATCGGTCAAGATTTTGGCAGAACAGTAACCATACTCATTAGTTTTCCTTATAAATTATCTGCAATTCTATTTTCTTTTTCTTTCATACTGGTGCTGAAGTACTTTGTCCCTAACTGTACCCATGTGGAAAAAATTCATGTTTAAAACTTAATCTCATAAAATTTTGTAATAGTTCTGCAAAATCTGAAATTATTGTCATTTCTGGATACATTGCACCTACTGGCCTAACAGTACAATTACTTTATTTCAAAATGACAAGTAAATGAAAATGTAATGAGTGACATTTCATAATAAAAGTGATAAATATAAGAATCCTATTAGAAACAGCCAAGATTGTGCTGTTCCTTGGCAAGTATTGAAAATACCCAAAACTCTAGAAATAATTTCTGAAAAACCCAAAGCTCAAGAAATAATTTCTGAAATATCAAAATTATTTGTTGAAATGGCAATGTATGGTCATCAAACACATTGGTTTTACAGACATACCTTAAGGAATTCATTATTATCACAAGTAGGGGTAAAAATCTGAACTATGTAGATATTCCGTGTAATGAACACCAGCAGCATTATTGTCTTGATATAAATAAAACAAAAATCAATCATGAAGCCTCTCTATGGCTCCAGCTTCCTTCAATTTTATCACTGCCAGTGCACAGAAATTTGTGTTGCCTGTGCAATGGCATTGTTGACGACACTGTATTATGAATGAGCCGTGTCAAACCTACAAATCTCTGAAACAGGTAATAGCATTAGTCATGTACCATCTTGTAACAAGTAATGCAGAACTTGCTCCAAGTCAAGAAGACCAAAAAGAGAGCGACCTTCTCTTTGCCCTGGACAATAAAATGGCAAAATTTTACTCCACTTTGCCTGTTCATCTGAGCCCTGGCCATAACGTGTGAAGAACAATTCAATCCAATTTCTGCATATATGTATACCATAATTACCGTATATCTTGGGATGGGGAAAAAAAAAACAAAGTTTTTTTCTCTTGTCCCAAAACATTCAAAAATGAGAAATTACTGCCTTCCCCCACCCACTGCTGTACCTAACATGGAAATGATTTTTCAATCTCTGTTCACAATGTCATAAATACCTTTATTCTTCTTTCTTTGTCTTGTGTTTCCTCTTTGTACAAATCATTCTAAAGACACAAGGAAACAAGTAAGATTGACAGGAAGTGTGGGTCTTGCACTCACCTATGCAGATATCACAGTAACTCAAATCAACATTACCATGCTTGAAAAATGACTACTCAAAAGTGGTTTCTTACAGTAAAAGGTCAATTTGTGAATTAAAATGTTATTAGTGACATTTTCAGGTTTTTTACAGCACTCATTCTGCTGACCACAGCAGCCAATGTCTGTAATAGTTGAACAACCATTTTCATTTATGTAAGTGACCATGCAGTGTTTTGTGTTGGTCCATCAACTCCTGGATTACAATAACTAGCATACGGTTTACAAGTCTGGAAATCCGCAATAGGTATACGTGTTCGTCACGTCATCTCGAACAAATTGGGTCTAACGAAGATCTGGTATATATCATTACCAACAAAAGCATATTTTCATTCATTTTACTCCATCAGAAACCAACAAATGTGCATGCACCTAAGGGCTTTGCAAATATTTCCAAACTATTGTTAGGTTTCAGGCTTTTCTCCCCCTTGTACTCAACACAACGGTATCTCTATCCAATGGGAATGAACAGTATTTGAATTGTTTTTGGGTTTTTTCCCGGCACTAAAAACATTATCCTTAAAGAATTCACAATGATATCATTCCAACTTATTATAAATCATTATCACTAATAATATTAAACACAAGACAAAATTATCAACTAAAACAAATGCATGGCATAATTAATTCTTTGAGAAACATATCCTATTACACATACCATGGTCATTATTTCCGAGCATGAGTTAAAATGTTCCCTAACAAGAACTTCCTTGTTCAATATTTTTCAAAGTTTGGACAATTTTCTTTAGATGTATCAAAATAGTATTGCTAGTCAACGTGGAAAATATGCAGTTGAAAAATTTAAAAGTTTCATCTGATGTAGTGAAGGCAACATTATGTTAAACCAAACAGTTTGTAAAAAACTTAAACCATAATGACCTCCAGTAAAGTTTCAGAAACTTCAGTTTCCAATCTCACAGAAGGCAATGGTTTCTTACTAGATATTTGAACTTTATGAAATGTTTGTTTTTTGTTTTAAATTTCACATGATGGCAACAATCACTTCCCCCACAACTGACATTACAAGTTCAATTAATGAAATTGCCTTTCCAGCTTTTTCCCAAGCAAGACCAAGCATATTAAAAGTCCACTATACTTCTGTGCCTAATGTTTAAACTTCTGAAGACATAGATGTACAAGAAAATCCGCATGAAAAACATGAGCAGATTAAAGTATCTGATGTATTCGTGTCGAGACAGTCTGGTTTCCTGACCATTTCCACTGAATTTAATACGATCCTGGATTTCAACCAAACTCAGGTAAGCCAATATTTGAATCTGACTGCCACAGTCTAATTATTTTCTTTTCTGCTGTAACATTTTGCAAGTCTGAAATTTAAGGGTACATTTCAGTAAGAACTGTGTTCAAATCGTGAGGGGTTTCAGATCTCTATTAATCAGTGTATGTTCCAGCTTTTTTTAACACACTGAAAAAAGAGAACTGATGACAGAAATCTTAGGTACTGCCAATCTTTACAAATTCTGAAACTATGGTCGCATCTAGAAAACTGAAGGGCCTGGATATCTATATTGACAGTAACTAGTCATGCTGATTGACCAGACGAAAAAAAACAAAACAAAAAAAACCCCCATGCTGATGGAAGAAGCACAGCTCAGTACAAGTATCCTAAAACTTTTGTCAGGAGTCAAGTTTTTAAAACTGAATAGTCCCAATACTTGCAGTGATATAAAAAAGTTATTTAAAAACAATTCAAGGTATCCCAACTTTTATGGTGTCCCAACATATACGGTAAATATGGAAGTACAAGTCATTTTTTTTTTTTTTTATTATGAAAAAACATTTTTGTAACAATGATAAAACAAGGAACAAATACTCTCAATTAACTTGCTTATATTAAACATCAGACCATAGTATTCTTACCCTATTAGCTCCTTTTGGATTACATGCTTTTGGATCTACCTGCAAATAGAAAACAAATATTTCCTTTTCAAATCAAGTTAGATTCAATTGACAGTGCTTCCCTTGATGCTCATTTGTGCATCAGAGAACCCCAGTCTTAATTAACCTCCAGTTTTGACCCCAAGGTTTGTTTTGTTTACTCAATCTGACCCCTGGTTCCGACACCAAGGGGATTTTTTTTTGCTCTTAATCTTACACCCCTAGTGGATATAGTGACTGAAATTTAAAATAAAAACTGTTAAAAACGAAAGTAGTTATCTCAACATAAAGAACAGGGACTGTTCCATCAAAGATTTCTTGATATATTTACGCTGAAAAATTTTAAAGGAAAAATAGCTTCTCACCCTCTTTAATGATACACAATTTATTAAATCTTAAATCATCAATAATTCCAATATATGTTAGCCTTAAAGCACTTCAAGTAAAAACACACGTAAAATGGTAATACACATTTGTTCATATACAACAAAATATAAATCACTAAAACAAAATTAGAATTTAATTTTAAAATCAACATCATTTTCAAGTCACTTGGACACTTTTGAAATATTGTACTCACAGGAGGAAATTTACTATGTTCACTTCTGAGTAAAAATTTAACTCATTTTGTTACATATATGTAATTAAACTGCTTGCGAGTTAGTTTTAAAATTCTTTTTTATTTTAATTTTGTTTCATTACATTTTATTGTAACGATTATTTTCACAGGATTCGATATTTTTTCAGTAAATTCAGTTTGTTTAGAATGTAAAAGGCATTACATTAGCACTATTTTTAGCTCACCCTGTTTCACAGATTTTGTAAACATCGAGTGAAAACGATTGGCTATTGCCAAGGTCATTTCGGCCTGAGTGTTAGCTGGATTGTAAACTGCCTTTCTTCTTTATATATTTTCAGTGTGAGAATTTGGTTCTTAGATAGGGCTATTATTGCCTATGTGCTAAATTTCTTTTTTTTTCTTAATTGTGCTGTTCAAATGTTAAGAGACCACATGATCCATCACAAGGGAATGGGATGATGCTTTAGTTGAGTTTAATACCCATTCTGAGAGTTTTCCAGTCAGTTGTATTTTAAACCTTGAGGGCTCAAGAGGTTTCAATTGTTGTTGCCAGTTTGCTTTTGAAGTTTTTTTGGAATTTAATAATTTATTCTCTAGAAAACTAAACAAGTGCTTTATATTAATAAAAGTTCTGGGAGAAAGAAAGTCAGTGGAAATTTATTCTGGAGTTTAATGGAAACATAAACTGTGATTCATTTGAGGATCTGTTACCATCAGTACAGACATCATCTGACGTCATCGCCTCCATACTGGAATTTCATCGAGATTCAAATCCAGATTCAGTTAGAACTGTTTAGTGATGGGACTTGTATTTTTTCAACCTTAGGATTAAATTCTGGATTATGTTCACAAACCGGAAGTCCTATTTCAAAGTTTTACACTGTTTTCTAGGGAAATAAATTATTTTGTTAAAATTTACAAAGCTTGTTGGCTTCACTCTTTTCTCTTATTTTTGTATGAGCCTACACATAACAATTTAACAACACCACAAGCACATTATATGCCCACCCAGGGTTGAACAATTCTCTCTGAAGAAAACAAATTTTTCTGCCAAAATCACTATTTATCTTTTAGTCAGTGACCTTCACTGCTGTACTCCAAAACTGATAGGCTCCATTCTTACACCAGGTACAAGCCATCCCTAAAGTCTAATTCAGGCGTGCATACTGAAAGTTTTAACTAAATTTTACATCTTTTCCAGCAAGAAACATTTGATTATTAAGTTGTCCCTCTGGACACATACAGCAGGTTGCCTGAATTATATTCACATAATTTTGTAGCCAAGTGTGTGAGTGACTGCTAACAGTAAGAGGCCACACTAATCCACACACCTGCTTCTCACATATATCATTTTTTCTTAATGGGCATTTGCTGTAAAGCATGATACAGTTGTTTCTGTTGGCTAACCTTAGCTAATGGAATATGGCAAGGATGAAGACCCAAACCAATCACAACTGTTGATGCATACTATATTGGCTTGTATGGCATGGTTAAACTAAAAATCCCATGTGGAAAGTGTACAGTTACCTCACAGTTTCTACAACCGATTATCATACAGAATTAACATAGCACACCCTAATGTTAATGCAAATAAACAAAATATGGACAAGTTCCTAGCCAGGAATGACCAACTACTAGAACGATGATGGACAAGAAAACACCATTAAAAAAGGAAATTATTAGCTGGACTGATGGGGACTTGCATGTATTGTGTGTCATTAGGAATAAATATATAACGAAGTTGTTGAATAACTTTCATCACAGCAATTTTGGAAGAGCAAAGAAGTACATTAGTGGGCAACAAGATTTTCAAAACAACGTGGATTTGCTAAACTTTTCAATCCATGCACTGGGGACAAAATTTCCACTGTTTTGTAAATGAACATATCACCTGTCTGCCATCTATGATGTGACACTTCACGGCTAGTACTGTCTCCACACAGGAAGGATCCTTGTACGTTACAAACCCAAATCCACGGGACTTTCCGGTCTGGGGATTCTTCATTACAACACAATCTACCACCTCACCATACTGACAGAAGTAGTTCTGAAGGGACTCTGAAAGAGACGTGAAATTGAGGTGGTACAAACACATCTAATAACCACTATTTAAAACAGGTTCCCTTGTGCATATAGAGAACAAGAGCTATTATCAACAAGTGCTATTATCAATATTGTTCTCATATATAAAAAATAGTCTACAAATAAAGGCTATGATGCAGCAAAAATTACAGTGGACAATATTGAAATGGAATCATTTAAGAGTTCTAACATAATAAATATAATCCCAAATCAATTTTTTCTATAATATTAATATAGTCACAATGCCTCACAAACTCTATTAATACTACTAAACCTTTGTCATTTAGAAAAGGCTGATTGATAGCTTTTGCAACAAGTTTATGCTGTTGCTTTATTCTGAGAAATCTTGCAAACTGACTTGATGAGACCTTGGTAAGCTTCTCTTGAACAGTGCAAATTTATCCTACTGTTTAAACATGAAAAGTAACCCTCAGAACTATGGACAATAAAATGACAGCTGCTTCTGTTTGAGAAAACAAAATGAACACTGAATTTACACTTAAATGAGAACCATGTGTTTAGTCCTTAAACAGTAATAGCAGTCACAAGGCTGAATATACATGTACACACATGCCACCCCCAGGTATAACGTTAATTATTGCAATATGTGGAAAAAAGCGTAATTTGAGCATAAAAGTGAATTCTATATATTACATTCCAGAATTATATAAAAAGATACAATCATATTTGTCACTAACCTGGTTCTGCAGCTGGTCAAATTTCTTATCACAAAGGGTAAGATCCATATGAATTACAACCAGAATAAAAACAAAATATACTGATGTGATGTGATTATGATTTTTAACATAGCTTTAACAATTTTTCAGTCATATCGCTCGGATTATTTTTCATAGAGGATGACAAGTGTGTGTGATTTAGAATTTTAACGTAGCTTTAACAATTTTTCCATCATATCGCTACAATGTCTGCAGTGTGGCAGTTTATAGTGATGTCTAGCACTGGGACATCATGCTGCAGACATGTAGCATGATGTCCCACCCAGTCACATTATCCTGACACCAGGCCGACCAGTCCTAACACTAACCTCTTAATGCTGAGCGCCAAGTGAGGCAGCTGTTAGTACCATTTTTGTAAGTCTTTGGTATGACTCTACCGGGGATTGAACCCACGACCTTCCGCATCCGAGGCGGACGCTCTAACCACTAGGCCACCGGAGCGGTCTATATGAATTACAACCAGAATAAAAACACAAAATATACTGAAAAATTAATTATATTCAGCATTCACTTTTAACGAGTCTACATGTGTAACTCTCGCTGACTGATTGTGAACTGGAATTCTGCAATGTGCAAGATGATGTGCCTATAGTGCTGCATTACATTACTCTCATTTTTTCTTGAAAATTTTGTAAAGTGGTGTTGATTTGTCCTTTTTCTGATCTGAGATTTGTTGAAGTTTGAAAAAATCCATGTGCTCTAATATTTTCAGTCAGATAACATAGGCAACTCACATTTGAAGCCATTTTGTTTAAAAGTACAAACTGGTTCGTTAACTCATTAACCCCTGCAGGTTTTTGTTATTTTCGTCTGAAATGCGAGTAGGAAACACATTTTGGCGGCTATTTCAGAATACATCCTAATACATTGACTTCCAAGAGATTTCCAGTTAACCTAATGTCTAGTTGTGTTGGAAACATCGTTTTCCATTGGTTATTTCACTCGCGCATGAGCACAAGGGTAAAAGTTGGAGTTCTTGTTTTGTTTTTGCTTAATAGACCCATCATTTTCGTATCCAGACCATTCTTTATTCCAAATGCCCATCTTATCCTACTTTTTACAAAGGTTCAACTGTCTGTGTATAGTTCAGACCAGTCTGCCTTAGATATGAGGCCAAAAAGTCTCAAATCCGGACACAAAATCAGATTCCAACACAGGCAAATTTTTGGTAGAAAAATAATCGGCTCCAAAAAAGTACGTTTTCCCCTCTGTATTTTGTAGCGCAACTAAAATGTCCAGATTATTTGGTATCACTGTAGAGCTATATCTGTCTACCTTTCTATAATACCACCCACTTTAGTGTATCTCAACTGACCTTGACGCTACAGAGCTTGGAAGTAGGCTACTACCTCCTGATGTGTAAATGAAGTGCCAGGAGCTAATGAGTTAACAATGAATATAAGGAATATGCAAGGAAAAATACATATTTGAAGAAACCTGTCTATTTTCTTGGAAACTGGCAGTGTTTTATCTACAAATGACTTCATGTAAGTCAGTTGACTCTTCAAGGCAAAAAACAGAGTCAAAATCCAAACCTATGAGTCCTATTCAAGCCGATGATCAGTCTTCAGTAGTTTTTAAAAAATAATTATATTGTTTAAATACACAACAAAAATATTGGTTTAACCCATTTTATCCTGTTTACCAATTTCAACTGCAGTGCCTGATTCCTGAGAAGCAATTCTAAATACATTGTGGTAAAACGGAGCATCATACAGCAGCAGCAGCAGAAATTGTGATGACCTTCACCATGTTTACTAAAAATGTTGTAACATAGTTATTTCTTTTTTAAAGTATATAAAACTATGTATCTCTTAAAAAGTAATAAAATTTGCAACACAGTCATATGTGTTTTGTTATCATTTACCAACGTACATGCTCAAAACTGTATTTTGAAATATGACTTGAAAGAAAAAAAAACAAATTAAAAACTTACCATGATGTTCAGTGAATCTTTTGTTCATGAAGATGAATGAAATGCTCCAAATAGTATGGGAATAAAATAAAGATAATTCTATTTATAGTATTTTGGTCCAAATTTGAAGTTTCTAGCACTGTTAGTTCAAAAGTTATAATAATTTTACTAAAATTGGACAACAAAACACCTGGAACAATTTGTTTACTTCACATTCTAGAACATGTACTTTAGTGTGCAGTTTCTCATGAAAACTTGTCACAAATTAATCCTAGAAATCTTTCAGTAAGATAAAGGTAATTAATCAGCACAATTTTTGTTCAAATTTTGAAGTCCACATCATCACTATGTCAGTAATAACAATAAATCGTGGCTGCAACTGACGTGAAAAATCATCCTGGACCCATTCCTCTTGAAAGCCTTCAAAGTCAGCTTCATTCTCCGAATCACTGTCGAAAAGTGCATGAAGCCATGCATCATCTCTTTCATCAACTTGATTCAATTCTAACCCGTCATTTAAGTCAATATTATCATCAGATTCATCCAAATCGTCAACTTCAATGTCGCTACCCTTGCTATCAACATTCATGTTTACATCTGAGTTGTCGTCCATCATTTTATCGATCGATTTTCAAGCCAACAATTTCTTTTCCAACCACGTTTTTTTTTTTAAATTTCACTGTGCATGCGTGCTTTAACCATTTCCTGTGTTGGTGAAGAAGTACACATATGTGTGATGTATAACACGTGTTTCTAGAGACGCTATACACATACGTAGTAGAGTACGACTGTAGTTGTATTCGGGATAAAATGGGATACTACGACCACAGGCGTATTCAGGATAGAATGAGGTTATTATGCCTGTAGTCATATTCAGGATAAAATGGGTTAGTTATATAATGTGACTAAAGCCAACAAGGCAATTCCTTTGCCAGAAGCATCTGAACTTTCTATATTTGTTAAAAATCTTGTTGATTGTTTCATATCATCAGAAATATGACAAGGCGTTTATTGTTGGCTATGTCAGTACTTTCATCTGCCATTGCTGTCAAAAATGACGAATTCTGCAAGTCACGTATAAGACTATCAACGTTTGATTAGCTCTCCAGTACCTCTGAACAGGTAGTAGCCAAGTCATACTGAACGGCGGAATTCTTCAAAATGCCAATAGCATCAATTTCTTTCGCCGTTAAGTGGTGTATTAAATTAAGAAGACATTTGTATTTTAAAAAAGGGATGTCTTTTACACTCAGCCAATGTACACACTTAAGTAGCACTTTCGCTGCTATGTCTTGTTTGTAAAACTGCATTAAAATCTGCCTGGTGTTGTGAACCTTCAATCAGCAGTTTGTGTTCAGGCAACCCAGCATGCCTTCCCAGTGTACTGCTCTGAAAGTTATTGTTTTTTGTACATTTGGTCATCAAGGTTTATTTTAGCCTCTGTACATACATGGCAAAACATAAAGGCGTCTTCACTGTCACATTCTTCACTCGACTTAATGTCTTTTTGAAAACGTATCTAGCTGTTATGTTTTCATCCATTGCTGCACAAAATTATGTTTTATCTTACGAGTAACCGTTACCTCATCTTTTGATGATGAAGGCTCCACTGGTTCGATAACAATACTTTTATCAATGGTCGGTTGTAAAAATGTGGTCCAAATGATAATTTCGTTTGTTTCGGACCTATTTTAATTTTTTTTACCTTCGATGCCATTTTCATTTGAACACTGATAGTAACTTGGAACAACGCAAGGCATACAATTGAGCAAATGGAAATTGTTGCTTCTTTGCGCAGCAAGGATGCACATAAAATAATAGTTTCTCATGAGAATCACTGTAAAATCACACGGTTTTTTTGCCTTTCTCTTGTGTGTGGTGATTTATGGTTCTAATATCCTGTTGCTACGAATGATGTGACAGTTACAGGTCATATAAGGTCAGCTCCAGGCTCCATACTGTTGTGTTAATCAGCAAAAACATAACATTGGGTGCATCAATTTACGTAGAGGCGACGATTTTTAGACCAAACCTTTGTTTTGTGTTAATCGGCAAAACGTAACATTGGGGTGCGTCAATTTACGAACCGTCAACGACTTTTTGTGCGTCAAATCAGAAAATTCTATGTATTTGACGCATGAGTAGATAAAATACTGAACTGGTCATACACAGCTGCTGTAAATAGCAAATAAGTGCATGAATGCTATTCTTAGTCAGAATATTCTCAAATGTATATGAGTGGAATTAAAAGAGATGATAACAAAATGACAAAGTCAACTTTTTATTGCTTTATTTTTATTTTATTTTGCAAAAAAAAAAAAGGAATATTGATTGGCATGTATGCTGTAAGAGACTACACATATAATTTATGGGACTATACTGTTCTTTCAGAATGCAGAGCTGCCAACCCTCCAGACTCGCAATTAGTGAAAAATTATACCATGACACTAACTCCATCCACTTCAATGGTCAGTACTGCATTATATGAAAATCCCAAAATAAAACTAAGACATATCATTTACACTGGTTACATGTACTACTATATTTGCAGCCAGATTTACTGATACACATAAACTTCATGCTATTTTTCATGATATGATGCTGTGGCAGTCTTGAACTTCCTCACTCAGGCCATGGTAAATTTGCTTTCAAAACAGTTCAGGCTTCATGCATTCTGGTTAATCTTGGTGACTAAAATTGTTACAAATTTTCAGCACCTAAGGAGGCACTTAAAGTTTTTCTTATTTTTCCTCACAATAGGAAATAATCTTTAACTGTCACTGTTGCTGATCTCCAACTGAGAAAGACAGGTTATGTTCAACAAGAAAGCTCACAAACAATGCTTCAGCATTGGTAGCATGCAGAACTTGGGTAGGTGGCTTAAAGTACTCCAAAACTGAGATCTGGGTGTGCGTGTGTGTGTGCTATAGCAGTGTGCTGTTTCACATCGTTCTGCCACATGCCCCCAGGGGCTTGTATCGTTGCTTACAATTTATCTCTCATACACATACTATATAACAATATTACTACATAGTACATGTATGACAAGGTAAATTGTAAGCAACAATACCAGCCCTTGTACACATCCCCAATTGTAAAATTCACAGCACACTACTGTGCAAAAAGCATAATGTATATTGATGTTTGATGGCTGAATGCTAGACCAAATTTTGGTGTACTCCAATCTATACTTCACTTGTTTGTGGAATACAAATCTTTTTCCTTGGAGGTGAAAACATTTTAACTGTAGTGTAGCTTAATTATGAAATGGTATTAACCCAGAAGATGAAACGTTGAATGGTGAACTATTAGTGTTGTCCGTGCATGCACGGAAAACTGTGAACTCAAGCAAATTACGATATATGCTAATCTTTCAATGTAAAAAATTCTAACACTCATAAAAGCTGTCGTCATGTAGTTTCCCTACCTCTATGTGCTTTTTGCTACGAATGTACTTTGTCACATCATCTCTGCCACCATGCCCAATGCTAAAATTTGTGGCACACTGTGCAAAAAGCATGATGTATATCGGTATTTGATGGCTGAATGATGGCAAATGTTTGGTATATTCCAAACTAAACTTCACTATTTGTGCAATACATGTCTTTTTCCTTGATGGTGAAGAAGTTTTAAAGATGTGAAGCCAAACGGTAATTCAAATAAGTGTTGGCAGCGCAAAATTCCGGTAAGGCCCCCGTTTCTTTCAAAAACAGTTGTAAAACTACTCTTATACATATAGATTAAAATACGCTAACATGCCTGCTACTGGGCCAACTGTACCAATTGGCTATAGTTCTACCAATACTGCAATTAGCAAAGTCTGACCATTTTGGCAATGGCCGATATCAGGACTAGCACTTAATGGGAAAATTTAAAATAACTGAGAATTTGGGAATTCATGGGGTTTTTGACACGTGGCATGAATCTATGAATTGCTGTAGAAAGTCGTGAAATTCATGCCAAAATCGCGAGGGTTGGCAGCTATGAGAATTGGGTATCTTTTTTATTCTTTCATTCCTCACAAGATAAATTTGTTTGAAGCAAAACAAGGAATGGGATAGTGTCCTTTTTATACTAAAAAACTAAATAAGACAATTGTTTTCAAGCAACCGACCTTTTAAAATTTAAATGGTCTCTCCCCAATAAAGACTTGGCTTCAGTGAATGTTCTGCAGAAATAAAGGCAGTGACCACTGTAAACACCATTATAAAATGTTAACATCAGAAACTGATATCAATTTCGGCTTGGCAAAGATAAGTTTCTAATACAAAGCCATCTGATTTGGCGTGTTGTTAATTAACAGCCCAAATTACGATATGCTTGTTAACATGAAGCTTGTTAATTATTCCTAATTGTTGTTGTTGTTGTTGTTATAGGGTTTAACGCCATTTTCAGCACAAGATAGGCTATACATGGCGGCCAGTATTAATGGTGGAGGAAGAACCTGGAAAGAACCACCGACCCAAGAGAAGCTACCGGCAAAATTATTCCTAATTAATCTCAGCTCAACATATTCATGAAATGAATGAACAATTTAGTCCAATAGATTAAATGGCCAATCCTGTACAGTACACAAGCAGTCCGAAATAAAGTAGTTCATAGTTGGGTACATGTATATTTAGCCTCGTAACTGGGTCATTACTGCATTAGGACTCAACACGTGGTTCACGTTTAAGTGTAAATTCAGTGTTTTCTGTTTTGTTATTGTTATTTTTAAACAGAAGCTGTCATTTTGTCAAACTTGTACATACCTCAGAGAATTACTTTCATGTTTGAACATTAGGATAAATGTAGACTATTCAACATTAACATATTGCAAAAGAAGTCGATCAACATTTTCTAAATGTACTGAATATACAAGAAATTTGAAATTATTTTTTACTGTCCATATACGTGATTGAAATAAAGATCAATAATTGCTGAAATAGTATATAACTGAAAATCACTCATGATGTCTCTGTCTTTCCATGGGCGGTATACTTTCATTGGCTGTTCAAATGTCAATCAGCAATGCTGACCAGCCCCTCCACAGTGGAGATGCCATCTATGTGCCAGCTAAGGCAAGGTGGTGATTTCTAGGTATTTATCACTCCACCGCAGAACAAAAGTGAAGGAGATTAAGCCCCCCCCCCCCGATTCAAAAAATTGTGCGAGCTGTACTTAATTAAGAAGAAATTTTAGAAACATTCTTTTACAAATTGATCCAAATTTCATAAGTCTCTACAAACCGTTTCATATTAATAAATTCTGAGACCTTTGGAGATGAATGTAAAGCAATTAACCAGCTTACACACTTATCTGTAAGTCAAATGATGATGGTAAGAAACATTTTTTGTACATTACCTACGCTTGTCTCCCAACTAAGACCTCCAACAAAAAGTTTTCTGAAAGTAAAAAAAATTAATTATTGATCGAGTTTGCTATATCAAGGTGTCTTGTGACTGGCAAAATAGCAGCTTATCTTCATTCTGATAAGTTTAAGGGTATTGTATACTGTGAAAGTTTTGATTTAAAACCTCATACAGTCCATGCATTATTCTAATATTTGGGCAACATGATAAAAGTGAGTACAGAAAGTTCGTGATGTTCAAAACAGTCAAAATCCTCATCTGCAACATGTTTTTGCATAATTTCATCTCAGATGATCACAATAAGGAATGTAATTAAAACTTTTACAATTTTTGAAGCTGGCTGGAATGTCATGGAAGCCAGGAATGCCAAAAATCGAATTAAGATAAGTGTGTTTCTTTAACGAAACAAAAATATATTAATATTGAAGAAAGTGTTTAGTTTCATTCAAAATACTTATCATCTTTTTAACCGATTTTACATTCCAGCCAACTGAAATGTAGGCCAACGGAACTTGAAAACACGTTCATTTGCTTGTGTGAGAATTTTAATTTATTACAAAAAAGGCCTCAGAGTAGGTAAAGACTGACTACAACAATATGCCTTTCATTTGTAGAAAAGCTTAAATATTGAATGTCAAATGTGAGATATTACCTGAAAATATGAATTCTCTTTCCGATGTTAGTCAAAATCTGAACACGCTACATAGTGCTGTTATTTAGGTCAGCCGAAATAAATTTATTAATTACTAGTGAGCGTCTGATACGTCAGAACTGATAAGAGATTAACACAGCGTAAAACTTCAGTATGGACTATTGCCTGAAAACGTTGGTCTCCACTGTCAGAAAAAAAAGCAGAGACCTATTTGTTGATCTAGTCTACCCCAAAACATAAATATCACGGTCAAAGTCTTACATTATATAGGCCTATTAAGTAAGGCACAGAGCATTCAATAATCATGACTGAAGAGACTCGACTTAAACAAAATTAGTATTAAATTTTAAAACGACAACTGATAATTAATTTAGGAAGAGTAAATGCAAATACACTGCGTAACTATTACTACAGCAGGGTGCGCCCCTATAATCCGCCCGAATAACAAGGCTGACGTTCCAGCACGAATCGCGTCTTATAAAGTCTCTCACCAGAAGTTTAAAAAAAGGGGGAGGGTGGACATATTGGCTTACCAATAGCTTAGTCCTACATGTAAGACGTAGCACATGTTTTTGTTTTAGTGCTACGTCTTAGAACCCAAATAACGGCCTTGCATAGCGTGTTCCGATGTCGTTGACATCGGAACGAGTAGTCAAAGTTTCAGGAATATCTCAGACACTTGGCAGCCTACATCGACCCTCATCCACTAATTTATGTGTAATTAATATACTTACTGTGCCGTCTTTATCTTGGTGGAATCAAAATATGACACTAGCAAATGGACGCATTTTCATGTTCTGTTGACATATATTTGAATTTGTTGAAATGCGACCGTAGTCGAGGTATGCCGAAGTATGGTCAAGTAAGGTCATGTGGGGGATATGTTTCTTGAACGAAACGAAACATTGCTTATAGTTCCAATAGGCGTAATATATTTGTTATTCGTTCCGTTAAAGAATAATATTTCAACCTAACCCGATTTCAGCATTCAAGGCTTTCATCGCTTTCCAGCCAAATGAAATGTAGGCCAACAAGACTTGAAAACAGGTCCATTTCTTTTGTGAGAATTTGACTTTATTAGAGAAAAGATATCAGGGTATGTAAAATCTGACAAAACATTATAACTTTACTTTGTAGAAAAGCGTCGTTATTGCTTGCCAGTTGTGTGTGATATTCCTGAAAATTTGACTTTCGTTACAGTTAGTCGACATCAAAACACGCTACACAGCGCCGTTAGTTAGGCCATAAGACCCATCACCCACCCAGAAGAAAAATATCGGGGTGATGGGACTTACGTTGTAGGACTAACCAATAGCTATGCTATTAAACTCGAATATCCCGCTTCCAGGCGCACAACCATTATGTGATAATGCATTTCTATTTTCAACCTCTAACGGAACAATTCTTTGACAGATAAGATTAGCTTTGTAATCCTGGAATCAAGTGTACCACTTTTTAAAATGTATTATTATTCAGTTATTTTACCCCCCCCCCCTTCTTCCCCGCCTCAACGGTGACCGCATGCCGATCACTAGGATCTTTCTCCACATTTTAACATAACCAAATAGACTAATAATCATCGGAATTGAAATTTATGTAAAGTACTTGGCACTTACCCTGCCTCTGTTCTGTCGTGCATTCTTCTAAAGAAGATAAAGGGCGTCAAACGTTAAATGTAAGAAAAAAGGAAGGTAATCTTCTGGCGTCTTTATCAGCAATGGCGTGTTCCAGTCGGTTCAGCCCGAAGGTTATAATCGCTCAGTTTCGTATCTGACGTCACATCCGAGGGCTGTTTCAAAACCTTCTAATAAAATATGCCATAAAGGCGGGAAAATTACTTTGTTACAAATTGTGGATTTTATTTACTGATAATGAAATTAAAATATCATGCAAAAATAATTAACATCACTGAAAAATGGGCGCTTCTTTTCACCACAGAACTCCGGGCATTTTATACCATTATTTCACATGACAAACTATTATTATAAGCATAAGCTTTGGACGTCACTGATCCAATTTGATGAGTTCTGCGGTATTTTGTGGTCTTTTGTGGTGAAAAGACGTGTCAGTATTCGCGTAGTTAGCCCCAAAAACACTAGTGTTTGGTTCTAGTTTCATCTCATGGTCTCCATCATCAGAAAGGCTATTTACATCAAACCTAATAATGAGTGATCTTGAACTGTGAGGGTGAAACTGAAATTTTGGAGTTTCGCACACTAAAACGAAATGGTTTGGCGTCCAAGTTCCACAGTCTGGTGCTCCACCATATCTAGTCCACATGAAGACTATTTTAAATATTGCCCACATACTTCAGGGGATTGAGTTTTGAAAGCTAAGCCAGATATTCCATTAGTAGTATAGTGGGGCCCTTTAGCGTCAAGGGGACTTCTATGTTAAAACAGGTATATACACTTTGGCGTCAAGGGGAATTTAACATGGGGAAATTTAACAAAGAAATTGGCGTCAAGAGGAATTTAACATGGGAAATTTAACATGGAGTGAATGGGGAATTGAACAAGATGAACACGAACGAGAATCACATTTTTCATTTAGGTTTTCCATGAGCCAAATTTTATAGCGCATGCGCATGACGTCACAAATATGACGTTGGAAATTCCTTTTGGAAAAACCTAGTATTTATTTTTAGCTACAACTTTTGATAAATTCCTAAGGAAAACCCCACTATCTATTTATAATCTCATCTTATAGGAAAGTCCTATGAACTAACCTAGTATCTATTTATAGCTACAATCTGTGGAAAACCCAAGTCTATTTTTATAGTCTCAAACTTTCCAGCTTCAGTGACGTCACTTTACTCAACACTAAGGGAATAATGGCAACAGTGTTGCAAGTGACTGACTAATACGTGCTACTCTAGGTAGGTGGGTGACATGAATTTGATAGGGATAAAGGGAGTTTTAAAGCGACAAACAAAGACCAACACATACACACACACGCACTCCAAACGTTATGTGTTACCTTAGAATGTAAGAGTTAAAGATGAAATTTCACAAAATAGACTATCCTTTACACTAGCATTACAAGATCCCCCTGGGCCACTTTAGCGTCAATGGAAATCCCAGTCAAAATTGGCGTCAAGGGGAATTTAACATGGGAAATTTAACATGGAGTGAATGGGGAATTGAACATAGCGACAAGGGATTGGGCCACTTTAACGTCAATGGGCCCTTAACGTTAAAAATGGGTATATCAGAATTGGCGTCAGTGGGAATTTAACATGGGAATGTCACCTGGAGGTCAATGGGAATTGAACATGGGTGGCATCATGGGGTTTATAGGGTCAAAACTATTTATAGGGTGAAATGTATTTATAGGACAAAGGGTTGATAGGGACATATATCGACATACAGAAACAAATAAATACACATCCAAGCACAGAGAAAAGAGGACAGAGATGTTCCAAAGAAAGACTCAGAGACAGAATAGAGACTCCAATAAGAAAAGGCTATTGTATGGGTACAAAACATTTATTCAATTATATACATGGGCTCTCTGGCCTGTGCTATGATCTAAGCACTATCCATTTAATACACACAAATTTGGACATGGAACAAACCTATTTACAAGTTATTTAGTTCTTGGTTCTAGTAAACTACTTTTAAAATTAAAGTTCATGCCTTCAAAAAAAAACAAAAACAAAAACAACCCCATATACAACGTATATACATTTAATAAAAGAATGACATTTTTCATACTACAATTAATGTCCATTTTTTTTATAAAAAGCTAAAACAAAACAAGTAACAAACAATCAACTAGGACAAAATTTGTGCTTTCCTTTCTATCAGTCACGCACGTTGTTTTTAAATCTGGTCAGCTACTACTTGTGTCCCAGCGTAGATGTTTTCCATCACGTACTCCCTTACATCTGTAGATCTGTTGGTATATCCATCGTGCTAGGTACACTTATCGGCAAGCAGATCAATGGTAGTTATCGTCTTCTTCCCATGGAGGTACAACGTATGCCATATGAATGGTCACTTTTCCATCGGTGATGTCAAAGTTTCCTCTCATCGTCTGCATCGTCGAAGCACTAGCCCTCAATAGTTTGGAAGAAGTTAATTCTGCAGGTGTGCTAAACCCGAGACGTACAGGAGAGTTCAAACTGTCGTGATACATAGATAGGCTCAAACAACCTCGAGTTTTGATTTGACACTGACGTTTGAGTTCCTCTAACAGTGAGTCGAATAAGTCCGTAATGAACCTGCTGCTTCCTTGCTGGAACGTCAGGCGCAAAGTCTTTAAATTTCA
>JAECUM010008827.1:0-21414 GCA_016617855.1 Megalonaias nervosa | reverse complement strand
AACTTTCTGATCCAAAGAAGGCTTGTCAGTTACAAGTGGATTAACCACAACCTTGTCTCCAGCTAGGTCGTTGCCTAGCAACAAATGAATGCCCTGAACGGGTAAAGTAGACACTTCCGACTGTCACAGGTCCTGAAACTAAGTCTAATGACAAATTTATAGAATGGAGAGGAACATTAACAAAGCTGCAGTCTACTCTCTGAATGAGAACACTCTCATTAGAACAGGACTTCTCAGAAAAAGACAGAATGCCTGATCATAAAAGACTCTGAGAAGCTCCTGTATCCCTTAAAATTTTAATAGGGATAGGATTCGCCAAATCACTCAAGAGTTATATAGAACCCTTCGACATGAATGTTTCATGAATCTGCATAATAAAATCAGACTGGGGTTTATTAGACCCAACAAGTGTACTGCTTTCAATACATGACTGTGACCTTGACCTCTTAGAAATAAGAGTATTTGGGATAGGTCTATCTTGATTCTGGTGCCTATATTTCAGTTTGAAGCAATCATAAATGTCGTGCCCTTTTTTCTTGCAATAGGTACACATAGGAATAGACAAGGATTTTGAATCAAGTTTATCAGAAGCTTGATTTTTAGAAGTTGTGCCAGATTGAGTTTTAGAAGGAGTCGTATTAGTCTGAAATACCTTTCTACCAGTAGACTGCTGAGTGAATGATTTGCCTACAACAGGAAGTTTATGAGTTAAATATTACTCATCAGCAGCACGAGCAGCATCTTCCAAGGTTTCGATCTTCAAGATGATTCTTAATGTCATTATGGACACAGTTCTTGAACTCTTCAAGTAATGCAAGTTATTTGATATTTTCTTAATCATGTTCAACTTTCTTGGGTAAGCACCATCTCTCAAATTGTTGTGTTGTCTGGTCAGTTGGTTTTCTGGAATTCCTGTATCTTTGCTGATAAGCCTCAGGGACTAACTCATAACCCTTCAAGGTACAGTCTTTAACCACCTCATAGTCAGTACTCTGCACTAGTGACTATGAAATGTAAATATTACGAGCTCTACCAGTAAGTATACATTGTAATAATAGAGTCCAGTACTCCCCTGGCCACTTCAAAGTCTCAGCAACTTTTTCAAAGTAAGGAAAATATCTATCTACTTCTTCTTCCAGAAAAGGGGGTACTAACTTGATATTTCTTATAACATCAAAAGTAGGATAATGTTTTCCTTTTGCCAGCTCTAACTCTTTTAACTTAATTTCTCTTTGCATTTGTATATCTAGTTTTTCTTTCTCAAACTGGATTTGTCTTGCTTCCCTTTCTCTTTCCATTTGTATTTTTTTCTATCTGAAACTGAACCTGTCTTACCTCTAATTCCAACTTTTTCAGCTGGACTTCCATTTCCAAAGTTTCCAAACACTCCTGGGTAAAATTCCAAAAAATTCTCTCCTTTTGATGATATTGTGAATAAAGGCATGTTGTTTTCACTAAAGATTTCAAACAAAATGTAAAATAGTACTTGGGATCTAAAAACTAGGGGAAATTGAAATTTCAAATAACAATTTTCTGAAATATTTTAGCCAAATTTCAGCCCAAAATTTTCTTCTGTTACCTGTAGGCTCGCACAAATGTAACAAAAGAAAAGAGTGAAGTGAACAAGCTTTGTAAATTTTAACAAAATAAAATTTTTCCCTAGAAAACAATGTAAAACGTGAAAATAGGGCTTACTGTTTGTGAATATAATCCAAAATTTAATCCTAGGATTGAAAAATTCAAGTCCTATCACTAAACAGTTCTAATAGAATCCGGGTTCGAATCTCGATGAAATTCCAATATGGAAGCGATGACGTCAGATGATGTCTGTACTGATGGTAACAGATCCTCGATTGAATCACAGTTTATATTTCCGTATAGAACTCCCGAATAAATTTCCACTGAATTTATTTGTCCCCGAACTTTTTATAAAAAACTACACTTGTTTAGTTTTCTAGAGAATAAATTATTAAATTCCCCCCCCCCCAAAAAAAGATTAACGTCAACAAGCAAAACAAACTGGCAACAACATTTGAAACCTCTTGAGCCCTCGAGGTTTAAAATACAACTAACTCGAACTAGTAGAAAATGGCTGTTTTAAGCCTCGATTTTAGATCACATGGTGCTTCACGTCACGGGCTATCTGATACTACTTTGAACATCGCAATAGAAGCGCACAACCGGTAGGCACGTCCGCCATGGAAGAACCCAGAGAATCTTATTTTAAAATTCAAATAAAAAAGTTGTTTACAAATTAATGCCATCATGCAATCAGAAAATGACCCTGGTAACAGCCAATCGTTTTAACTCGATGTTTACAAAATCTATGAACCAGAGCGAGCTAAAAATAGTGCTAATGCAAAATCTTTTACGTTCTATACAAACTGAATTTATTGGAAAAAATATCGAATCCCGTGAAAATAATCATTACCATAAAATGTAATGAAACAAAAATAAAATAAAAAGAATTTTGAAACTAACACACATGCAATTTAATTACATATACGTAACATGACATTCATCGGACGTGATCAAAATATTGATTCTGGTTTACAAATATCACAACTAGATTTTACAACAGTGTATCTGATCTATTATTTCTCACTGGAACATTTGGATTTAGTTAGGCAATCTGTCGTTGATATACACTTTCGAGGTCGCGTGGCAAGAGGAGCAATTGCTAATTCCAGAGCAATCGCTGTTATACTCAGCGATAAAACAATGTTACTTGAAGGTGTTGGTAGACGAATAAGAGTCATTGATGCCCCAGTCGAAAACATGTAATTAATTATGACGTTCATACAAGTTCGTTTATAAATACTCCAATGGTTGTTGACATAAAACTCTCTTAAATTAATACAAAACTAGAAGATATTGCCTGCGGATTTCCTGATATCTTTTTAAAAAACTAATGTGATTAAAATTCCTCACAAGCAGATTAACAATATCGTATACACGTTATCATCAGGATCATCAACATGGTCACGTCAAAATAACACTATCAAACATACCGCGGAAGTTACCGGTGTGTATAGGCTGTCTGTGTTCAGCTCTGCAAGATTCAGGATATTTACCACATTTCCATGGCGTCAATCAACCGATAATTTTTTCTGGAACCGTGTCTATTGTGTTAAATAAGGATGCCGAAGAAACGTTTATACTGGAATCATCTGATAAAAAATTAACCGCAGCGTCTTACTGGTGGTGTCTGGAATTTGTCGCTGAAAACACCTAAGTTGATTACTTAATACTTTAGAGAATTTGATTCCACAAACGTAAGATCTGAATATTGTAAACAAATACAGATATGAGCAAGTGTGTTTATTGCAGACCCAACTGAAAAACACCATTGACGAGTATACAATAAAAATAAAAAAATACCGTAGACGTATCGCTGTTACTGATAAAATTGTTTATTCTGCATATGCCGTAGTTGCTGCAACAGCAACTATAATCGGATCATTGTCAGCGTCATATATAATAGCACCAGTAATAGGAATTGGTGTTGCAGTAATAACCGGTATTGCTGGTATTCTTAATATAATTGCAAAAAAGATATCTACGTGTGAGCCTGATAAATTATATGAATATCAAATATTGCTATCAGCGGCAACACACGCACATGCCAAATTATCGTCATTGATATCATCAGGACTCAACGATGGAATAATATCAGATCAAGAAGTCGCAGAAATGATTAACGTTTACCACAATGTCGGATGTATTGTAGCTGGAAATCAAAACCCAACACCGATGTCGCCGTTAGCGACTGATGTCGCCCTCGAGAATAAATCCTGATTTAAAATCAAGTAGATAATAATAATATCATCAACGATGACATCGTACGAACTCCTCCAACAAATAGTCGCTAATACAAAACCACCAACAACTACAATGATATCAACGATTTCAACTAATCCTGAATTCGATATTGTCTTTCCAACGGCAATTCCAGCGAACGAACTTGCATTAGCACAATTGCGAGTATATCACAGTGGGCCAAATATTAGATTGAAATCATTTGGGGGGTTAAGCGCAAATAACTCATTAGTGTTTTCTTATAAAAATAAACCTGATGGAACTCCCGATTGGCAAGTTGTAGGTATTCCTCCTGGTAGTTATCAAATCGAACAGATCAATGATGAATTCCAACGTAGAATCAAATCTATAACAGGACAAGAATCCAAAATCGCTATTACGGTTTATGAACCAACATCATCAGCCGCGATTGAAATATCAACGCCGGATTACTCCAATGATATATATCAATCATCAATCATCGATCACAACTGTATTAGGATGGTCAGAAGTAGCACCGGTTTATGAGGGACCTTCAGAACCGATCAAAGCTAATTTAGTCACAGATAAAAGGATATTTTTAAATTATCCAAAATATCGAAGATTTTATCCATGGTTTCGAGAGACTAGGATAGGAGTTTAATACGAACTTTTATCGCGTCTACCGGTGAAAAACTTCCTAAATTCGAAATCCTAATTTTTTATTCTTAAAAACGATAAAAAGTGGGTCTTCAACGATGATATTTATAATTTTCTTTCCGATAAAGATAAATTCGAACCTGAATGAAAAAATTATGATCTGCAAAATCTGTTTTCGAGTATAACACAATATTACAGCGATGATGTAAAATAACAGATCATTGAAACTTTGCAACATCTAAACCAAGTTGCATCAGATCTTGAATATTTAAACAAAATCGGCATCGAAGCAGTGATTGACCAAAGTGTTAATCCTACAATCCTTTACCAAGTATTACCAGTAAATGTTAAACAATTATTTATCAAACATTTTTCGATAACAGAAAAACAATTTCCAACATTTGTAATACCAGAATTAAACGCTGACATGTTGAGAAAAACCGTCAGCGACATCATCATAAATGCTTTCTAAGCGTGGTTGAATCATGGAGAAAAATATCCCAACCGGCGAATATTCTCCAACAGGACAATGATCCACACGGTGGAGGTCGGCATGTATCACCAGGTGTTGTCGCGATCATATCAACGATGGCAGTTAATTTGGTGTGTGATGCCATCGATGGAAGTTATCAAGTAGACGTTGAAAAATCCAAACAAGCACAACAGGGATATATCTTATATTCATTTACAATCGAAGTACCTCCTGGGTTTTTAATTGTGTCAGTGCTAGTTAATCCGGTTTATCTGCGATGTCATAATCTGCTGTTGTTACGGATACATTTAGACTTACTTATCAAACAGGACACTTGCTTGATCTGCGACAGGAAGTTCTGGCAATAAGTTTGTATTGAGATCTTGACTGATCTCTTCTCAAATTAAATTACACGAATAAATATAATCGATGATGTAATCATTGGAAATTATTGGAGAGATAGAAAAACTAACCCATGCACAACAATTGATGGTGTGTTATTATTCTCTAAACAAACTTCGTAGTAAGATTATCGATGATGTAATCGATATAGTAAAAAATTCTGAATTAATGAAAAAAAAATGAAAAAAGTAATCGGAATCATAATAAATATTATAATCTGAATCAGAATAATTATTATTATCAGAATAAATAATATAATCTGAATCAGAATCAGAATAAGAAATAAAAATAAAAAATAAATATAATGTGTCAGAATAAATATTATTATCAGAATCTGAATCTGAATAAATATTATCATAATAAAACCTAAAACCTAAAATAAAATTATTTCTGAATCAGAATAGATATAATAATCTGAATCTGAATCTGAATAAATATTATAATGAATTTTTTTTTTTTTACTAAACAATAAAAACTAAATAAGAATAAAAATAAATACTATAATCTGATTCTTATCAGAATGAAAATAGATAGTATAATCTGAACCTGATTCACTTTTATAATCCTTCTTGACTTTCGTCAGTGACTTTGTCAGTGATTTTACAATCACGATCACGATCAGGCATAAATTGTTTTAGCTGTCGCACACGTGAACTCATAATCTTTTTTGTTTCGTATTCGCGTGATAACTCTGACCTAACGTTTTCGATCGCGTTTGCGAGTGAAACAAATTTTTGAATATCCTCATCATTGGCATCAAGTAGATATTGTTTCATGGCCTGTTCAAGTAACTTAATGAATCTATACTCAGCTGCTAGTGTATATCTTCCATGATATTTCCGTTCCTGTAACGCTTCAAAATCATTTATGATTTTATCATTGTCCAATTATTCTGATAATTCTATATCCTAGTCATTTAATTTTTTAATTTTAGAAGTAATTGCATGAATATTTTCGGAATTCATTATGTAATAAATATTTGTTTAAAACAAAAATATTTTCTGAATCTGAATTTTAATCAGAGTCAGAATAAAATAAAATGAATCTGAATCAGAATAAAAGTAACAAATAAATCTGAATCTGATGAATCTGAATTAGAATAAAAAATAAAAAATAAATCTGAATCAGAGTCAGGATAAAATAAAATGAATTTCAATCATAATAAAACTAAAAATAAGTTAATCATAATAAATCTGAATAAAAATAAATAAAATAATAAATGAAATAAAAATATTTCTAAACAAAAATAATCAGCGGCAATGATGAGCGGTTATCATTCTACGGGGTCGCTTCATTGATCAGTATTTGCTGTGGAAGGGTACCTTTGTTGATCCCTTTCTTATGGCTTGTATGGGGGTACCATTAAGATTCTTGTTCTGGCGGCATACTTTCTGAATGTCCTTGTGTGGGGTACCCTTCAGTGAGATTTAGAGCTCAATCAAGCTACTGTTTATTTTGGAGGTTCCAGTTTCAATTTTATGTACATCCCCAAATCAAAACCCCGGGGTGAGTGAAAAATACACCCACCACGTTGTTGGACTTGGTGAGAAGTGTACATGAAATCCCTTGGGGCTTAGGACCTCCACTATATTAAGAAAAATTGGCATCGTACCGCCACCGCCCACAATACGTCTGTCACGGGAATCGAACCCCAAGGCCTCAGTATGAGAATCCAACGTTCTAACACTGCGCTACGGATTCATTCTTTCCATTCTTTCAAACATGTTTCAGAAATTATTATGAAGTCAGCTATGTTGGATAAGCAGACAACCTTCTACACGTGATCAGTGCATACTAATGAAATCACAATTATTGTAATGTGCACCGTGGATTTATTCCAATTTCCAAACACACTTCATAAAATATACTGTATAAAATATATGTTTTTGATTATTCTGCACAAGATGTCTGGAGTTAAAATACATGTAGGTCTGTATATCTGCTTCACCTGGATTTGTACACACGCATGGTGCGTGATTTATACTGAGGTCACCTATACTGGATTGCTGCATAAACAGGTAACTTACATGTACCATCAGTTATACTGAATAAAATCACAATTATTGTAAACTGTAGCGTGGATTTCTTTCAATTTCCAGACACACGTCATAAAATATACTGTATAAAATATCTGCATTTCATTATCGCACATACATTTTCTGCACAAGATATCCTTCGCGAGGTTAAAAAATACATGTAGGTCTGTATATACAACTATGTTACCTGTTTTACAGGTAAGAGCTAAAAATAACTTACCTGGAATTTTTACGCAGTTGAGATACAGTAAAAATAAAAACAATCGCGACGAAGTCATATAATATTACGCATGTGCAAGCGGGGCAACTAATTAATTACTCTAGCGAAGAAATCGTTGTTTGACGTAGTTATCTCCCTTCGTCATCTAATATAATAGGCACACAGCAGAATGTTATTTTCTGGTTAAATGTTTTGGAAGACGCCGATTTGGTTATATTATCTGCGACATATTGCACCCAACGCGTGTTAATATCAAAATATTTTCCAGCTGCATTCATTGATTGAAATATTATTTCTTCGTTAGTCTCCGTGTTCACGTATTTAACAACTTTCGGAAACTTACTATATTTCCCAGTACCACCTCGTGTAGAATTCTGACTGTGTTATAGCTTGTAAGTTAAATAAATAATTATCAAGTTTTCTGCCATTGATGTGATCGATCACAAATCCTTCTTTGATCAGTCCATGAAAACGTTCATAGATGAATCTATGAGATAAATATCTTTCCTTTCCAACAGAAAATCTGAGATAACCATTATCAACTGCACCGACTGTTTTTTTTAGTCGACAGTTCCTGATTACACCATCACGAGCTGCCTAGTAATTTTTAATGATGGGATGCTTCACAAATTCATTTTGCTCCATTTATATAATAATATTATTTGTCTAAATTATTATTTTATTGTTGATGTGAAAATCTGGCTAGATAGTCTTCAGCGTTTCTTATGGGGGATTCATTACCGACGCCATCGGTATTTTTTTTAATCATAATATCGTTTCAGCTCTCTGTAATTTTTACCACCGCATTGTACACACAATTGCGTTTTTCCTCTGACCACAACACCAGACTTCAAGCAGGGTTTCGATCCTTGACTCCCTCTTAGAACATCCACAGAGTTAATTTACGCAAACCCTGTTACAAGGAACTGAAGAACCGATCATAAGCCACTTACGCTTATTCTTTGCTTTCAAGCACGGTTTCGGTCCTACGAACGCTTTGGATGTAATATCCACAGAATTCATTTACGCAGGTTTTGTTACAAGGAAGTGAAAAACCGATCATGAGCCACTTGCACTTATTGTTCGCTTCAATCATTATATATATAATTAATCTTCAATTTAAATATATATTTGGCTTAATTATAATGTGGAGGAATTTATGAGATTATCTGCGATTAAGCCCTCTAAAACCAGATTCGATCTCGACAGAGTATCCAGTCGATTACCAAGGCGAGCTTTGGTTGATTTAACAAATAAAACTTTAATAAATCGTATCCGTGAAGCCAAGAAAGAATTTCGCGATAAAGGTGCAGCTCATGTATGGTCAACATTCAGAATTGTACGCGACGCCGGTGACGTTGTCGATTCTACAATGAATGATAAACGAGTAGCGACAATTGTTAATTATATCGACGCTGCACGAAAATATATTTTTCAAATAAAATTTATCGTGGCGACAGACGACGACATATGGATTATCCGTGACAAACGTGATCCTGTTCGCGTGTCTTGTCAGGGTCATAATGGCGGTATTGTAGCGATAAATAAAAATTCAAAACCAGGAATACTGACTGGAATTGATAGACCTTAGTATGAACAAGCATATCCTGTAACGGCAGTTGTTTACGCAATATATCCACTGAACGATAAACCCAACGTCGATAAACTTCTAACAATGAAAATTTATCGCCTGAATTGTGTTGCTGAGCGAGTTACAGAACACTTCACAAACGCGAAACGAGCAAACGGTTTAACGGATCTAAGGCGTAAAACATAAATGAGTGGGCAGAAACAGTTAAAGATACTGTAGCGTCTATCAAAGAGGTTGCTGAACTGGATAAAAAGTAAGATTTCCAATAAGAGTGAAGACATTAACCGGAGAGATTTTATACGAATCGAAATATAAAAGAAATGGAACTTCGATAGAAATTATTGATCATAATACACATGCGTGAACTTCTGATATAACAATATTTCCACAAAATCGAATGGTGTTAAATTCAATAGTGGCGATATGTTTGATTTTATCAGAAATATCAGTAAGAGTGACCTTGTATCCGTGTGGTTGTTTCAGAGTTCAGAATCTGTGAATGGTGACGAAAGTCACTGCGATAAAAATCGCTGTGATCAGTTTGTACGGCCTAATGGAGATATTTATCGTACAGAATATCTCCACGACGAAATGAAAAATCTTGCGTTGAAATACACGAACGATGACCATGTTATCGGTGATGAAATCACTGTCCAACGATTACTTAGTAAATATTTCACCGTTCTGTCAGTTGCTGTACATGATGCTCAGAAGAGAAATTCATTGAAACCAACACGATTGGAATTTCTTGAAGGCGTGCAGCTAAGCTGTTTAGAATACGGACATGGCGGATTATGGAGTACGAAATACGATCACAAAGATGTTATATCGGTTGATATGGTTGCATGTTATCCCGGAAGTTTTCTTGGAAACGGAGAATGTTCTGAGTATTTCAAAAGATTTGGACATTCAACACACGAGATGACCAGAGTTGCGATAAATGGACCTTTCCAAATTTTGACCTGAAAGGATTTACTAAAATTATGTCATTCGAGTTAGCACGGAATCTCCATCCGGTTGTTTAGGTTTGGTTTGGGAGATATTTTTCAGAAAATATTGGGTTCCAATAGTTTTAGCTAGATATATGATTGATAGGGGAATTTTTGTGTCATCGACATTCAGTGAAGCAATTATATCATATCGTCCGCAGAAACAAGTTTGGTTACCACAGCAGAAGAAATAATCTGATGATGAAAATCCTGATATAATTGATTATGAAAATAAACTCGTAAAGGATCTCGGCAGAAAAATAATTGGTAATTTTAGGCAAGGAGGATCGTATGATCACAAACAACATTGTTGTAGATTAATCATGGATGATGCAGAATTGGATTTTATAATTGCTGATACAACAGAGAGGCACTTTTATAAACCGAGAAAATGTTTATTTATCTGATGGAACTAAATTGGGTAAAATCGTGAGTTATGTTGAAGGTGAATGACCGCAGTTCACTCATTTAAGATCTAAGATGCATGCATATGTTTCGATAAATTTGTTACCGATGATAAACAGATTTTCTAACACCGCGGTTAGAGTCGCAACAGATTCATTTTAGATCAATACAAAATACCCAGAATTACTGAAACAGTTAAAAAATTCCCAATGACGCTGATTTGGGATCGTGAAGACTAAAACGAGAACAGATTCTTGATTATTCTGTATCAGCCGATTACACACCAGAGGAAATATTTTATAAAAATAATCGTTTATCGGTATTATCATCGGCTCCATCCGTGTTTGATCCTGTAAACTGTGATAAGACTGTTTATCTCAACGTCGGCGGTGGTTCTGGTAATACAACACGTGCGATTGAATTATTTCGGCGATTAAATAAATCCGCTGATATGATTGTTTTGACACCCACACACAGACTTGCACGAGAAATGAACGAACGTGGAGTTAATTCGTGTACATATCACAGTTTCTTTCGATGGAAGGGAGATACGTGGACTCCTGAGCGAATAGATGAGAGATATATTCCTAAGATTATTATTTGGAATGAGATCTGTACGGTATCGTTGGAGGTATTTAAAATATTTCTCGATTGGTTGTTAACGAGAAATACTGCGATTATCATGTGTAGTGATCATGGTCAACCACCACCTTTTGTTGGATCATCTCCACACGAATGGTTGATGAGGACATAACTGATGATTATAGAGCTATTGATGAAGCGCTGAAAGAATTTAAAAGATTGATCAGCTACAGCCAGATAGAATTTAGTGTAAGACAATGCGTGAAATAATTTCAGAAACTCCGATGAATGATTTTTGGAATTTATGGAAGATAGTTTGTGATGCACTTCAGGAGAAATTTTATCTGTTACACAAAGAAAGATTTTCGGATTTGCCTGTTCGTCCTTGTTATCGCGGAGCAGATACACGAAAACAACATATAAAAGTTGATATTCGAGGAACGAATGAGAAACAAAAACTTGTACTTAATGATTTTGTTGTTGTTGATGTTAGCGCAGTTGAAAATGCGTTTAAGACGGATAAGTCACCATGGACGTTAGGTTATGCTATGACGATCCACTTGTCACAGGGATTAACTATTTCTGATCCAAATATCTGGATCGTCGATGATCGGATCGAATGGTCAAATTTAGTTTATCCAGCGGTATCGAGAGTCATAAAAATATCTCAGGTGAAGAGAATTGTAATAAATCACGTGATGATCGAGGAAATAATTGATATAAACATTAAAGATATTGTCAAGAAAAAAATTGTTGGTTATCATCCATCTGACAAAAAAAATAAACGTGATTTTGATCTCCATGTTGATTTTATCATGACACTGAAACAAAAACAGAATAATCATTGTGCAAGCTGTAATACAGTAATGAAGTGGCAATATTCGAATAATAATCCAAAACAATTCACCGTGGATAGAATTAATAGCAATCTCGGTCACACACGTGAAAATGTGATATTGACCTGTCTTGAGTGTAATCGACCTAGGGGTTCTAGTGTTCTGCTTTTACAGAAGTGAAGGCGGTGGTAATTGTGTATCTTCAGGAATTACAAATCCACGCTGAGGAGCAATTGAATCTAGTCCGTAGATTGCAGGTCTACCCGTGGATCTTACCACGCTGGAAATTTTATGTGTGGTTACACTCCAAATAGGATCAGTTGCTCTTTTTTTTACCTCCTTCAAGTTCGCCGGGTTCATATAAATATCTTACAGTCACATTACCTAATACTGGTTGTATTGATGAAGAGTCACGTCGTTGTATTGGTATATCTTTTTGTGATGGCGCTGATAGGTTTCATGAAAGTTGCACGAGTAATTTCATTATTTACCGCAGCTATCACACTTGGTAGTCTTGCAACTCATTCACGAGATCTTTTGTCCACGGACATAAGGCCAGCGGATATTTCCTTTGCATACTGATATCCAAATAACCACTCGGCAAGTTCAACGATTGCTTGATCGCGATGAATTGCGGTATGTCCTCGTCTGATTTTGACTTTGTGTTTTTCATCAGAGATGACACTGCACCAAGAAATTCTTTGCCAGGATCAACCTGTAGTAGCTGTGGCCATCGTAGACCACCGCGTTGATAAATTCGTTCAAACACAGATGCAACTTCAGTTGCTGTTTTTGTTGATAGTTGTTCTGCTTCTTTATATCTACTTGCAACGTCAACAACAGTTAACGCGTATTTGTATGTACGTGATTGACGTCTATGTGTTTTAATAGCATCATGTGGTAAAAACAAAATATCTGCTTGATGAACTTCATTGGGAGCGCTGACATCAAAATATGCGTACTGAATTTATTTAGGTGGTGGTAGATAAATTTGCCATATTGCTTGTCGTGCTAACCAATTTTCAGCAACAGAACGTGCAACATTTGCTGCATCAGCAAGTTTACCATTCGCTGCTTTACCCCTCCAATATCCTCTTGGGCTATAATAAACCGTTTCCATTTTAATAATTATCTATGATTAATTACCGGCCCCTAGCACTAGTTTACCTTTCATTGCTGATTTTACTAGGAAGCTAGCAAGTTTATCTCTGAGAGATTTATTCTGTATGGAATTTAAAGAGTGAATCAACTTTACATCTGCAATATGTCGTTGTTGTAAATTTTTATTTTTATACGTGACATCATGAATGTAGCACGCTTGATCAATCGCATTAATTGGATACTCTCCGGGTCTTGGTTGGTGTCGATCGTCAAGTTGGGTTCCAGGACCACAATAATTATATCCAGGAAGATCTTTTTCTCCTGGGTATTTAGCCCATGGAGTTCCTGGTAATTTTCAAAGTGAAGCGGCGATATCACCACCTGTCTTCGTACGAGACGAAATAAATTTGTATTTGCTTGTTCCACATTTCACACACTTGCCTGTAAGTGCAAGATTTTTATTTTTTGTTGTTATTGTTGTTAATCCACTGGTGGGGGTGGATGCTCTGCATCGAACACAATATAAATTCATATTATTCATTATATTTGTACAAGTGGATGTCATTGATTTCTCAGCGACACGAAAGCAAGAGTCAATCAATCATCATGCAGCGTTACCAAATTCTATCAGAGCAATTATCATAGGTCCATCTGGGTCTGGCAAGACGCAATTGTTGCTTAATCTAATAATGAGATGGTTAAAGTTTGATAAGTTGTATTTGGTTGCGCCATCCGTAGATGATCAGCGATGCTACGATGTGCTTAAAGATTTTAAAGAAGAAGCGAAGTCGTTAGATGAAGATGATGATACTGATATTGTTGTTTTTATCACTGATATTGGTGAAGCTCCATCTGTGGATGATCTCGATGGACGTATTAATAATCTCGTAGTATATGATGATGTGATACTGGACAAACAATCAAATCCAGCTCGGATATGTTCCCGAGGAAGACACAAAAATACAGACGTGATTTATGTTACTCAGCGATATACACAAATACCTAAAGTCATCAGAGACAATTGTGATCTTTTAGTTGTGTTTAATGGAGTCGATACAAATACTCTGCGAAACATTCATCAGACTTGGTGTTCAGGAGGTATGGATAAGATTAAATTCAAAAATTTCTTCTCAAAAGCGCATGCTACCCCACACGGATTTATCACGATAAATTTACAGGATCCTCGTTCGAGATATCGTGTAGGTCTCGATAAAATTTTTGACTAAAAAACACAGCAGCAGGGAGGGTGACGACAAAGAAAGAGTGTGCGCGCAAGTAAATAAAAACACGCCATAAAAAAACAAAAACAGATAAATCAAAAACGAAGTAACCGAAATAAGAAAACCTGATTGGAAAAGTTTCGTGTCGGTTAGAAATTTCGGTTTTGACGTTATTGACGTTTGTATTTTTGTCTCCGTAGGAAACTTTACTTTTCAGCGTAATTTCTAATTGAAAATTTGTAGGATCCACCCTCCCTGCTGCTCAGGATAATGTGACTGGTTGGGACATAATGCTACTTGTCAGCAGTATGGTGCCCCAGTGCTAGACATCATTATAAACTGCCACACCGCAGACATCAAATCGATATGACTGAAAAACTGTTAAAGTTCCTTTGAAAATTCAACACACACACACACACACACACACACACACACACACACACACACAGATTTGTATTCAAAAATTCTTAAAAGCTTTTAGATAAGGCGCAAAGTGATGACTTTTCCCCTTTTCCCCGTCATGACATGCATAATTAATTAGTGTGCGGTGTACACAGTAAAGCACCCATTTCACGAGCGATTAAGTAGTGCCCGGCTGTACATTAACCGGTAGTACATGATTGAACGGTCGAACACGACCTAAATCAAAATCAGTCAGTGAGTCGTGCCATTCATCGTCGACCGTGTGCAGGTCAGAAAGAGAAGAATGACAGAGCAGCACTTTTATGGGTGCAAATTGATGGAGGCCCTCAACTTGATGGAACGTGTACAGCACCACCTCGATCGGGTACAAGATTCGGAGTACTATTTCCGCACCTTAAGAGCGAAATCACTTAAGACGCCTGGTGACAGAAACCCCAGCAGACTTTTTCAGGACCATCCAGATCACTAGAAATGAGATATACTAATCGTATATGCCAAATAATTGTGTTTTGTGTATGCATGTGTTTATGTATATTGTTGAAAACTAAAACCTAAAACACATTTTCTTTCGTTCTCTTTGTATGTAAGGGTATAGTGATATGTCAATAAACATTTCCTACCCTTCTGTGTCATAGTATCATGTGTGCATGTTTGTGTGTGAAAGTATGTATTTCAACATATACTACCCTTTCTTTAGAGTGTAGGTGTGTGTGCTTGCAGATGATTCAAAAAGCGGGTGCAAAGTTGTATATGTTGTATATGTGGTATTGTTACGTATATGTAATTAAATTGTTTGTGTGTTAGTTTTAAAATTCTTTTCATTTTATTTTTTTTTTCATTATGTTTTATTGTAATGATTATTTTCACGGGATTCAAAATTCTTTTTCAGTAATTCGATATTTTCTTTTAGTAATGTTGTTTATCTAAGACGTAAAACGTGTTACATGAGTAATATTTTTAGTTCACCTTGGTCCGCGGTAGTGTAAGCGCTACGCGAAAACGATTGGCTTTTGCCAAGGTCATTTCGTCTAGTCTGAATAAACAATGTTTTATTTTTAAATTTATTTCAGAGTTAGAGTAGATAGGGGTTCTTTCTACGTGACGAACTGCATTGTTCTTATTGCGTTGTTCGAGTGTTAAGAGACCATGTAATCTATCTCGCGAGAACGGGATGACAATTAGGGTGGATATAATACCCTTTCTGAGCGCTCGTCAGTCAGCTGTATTCTGAAACCTTGAAGACTGGATAGGTTTTTATTGTTGAAACTAGATTGTTTTTGAAGTTCATTTGTTTTTGGAATTTAATAATTTATTCTCTTGAAAACCAAAACGAGTGTATTGTTTTATAAATTCTGGGAGAAAGAAATTCAGTGGAAATGTATTCGAGAATTATTCGGAAACATAAACTGTGATTCAATTGAGGAATTGTTGCTATTTGTACAAGGACCACATCTGAGGTCATCGCCTTCCATATTGGAACGTCGTCGAGATTCGAACCTGGATTCTAATAGAACTGTTTAGTGATGGGACTTGTATTTTTCATTCTTAGGATTAAATTTTGGATTATATTCACAAACCGTAAATCCTATTTCCAATTTTTACATTGTTTTCAAGGGAAATAAATTATTTTGTTAAAATATACAAAGCTTGTTGACTTCACTCTTTTCTCTAGTTATTATTGTACGAGCCTACACGTAACAGTATGTTTGGATAGTAATCAAAAATCGAGTAATGGATTGTGCGTGTGTGTTTGGATTGCGGAAATTTTTTGTTTTATTGCGAGTCTGTGCTTGTATATAAAAGTACAAGGTCTTGGGCACCTTTTACGGACATACTGAGTAAACATTAATAAGGGCACAAGTGTGTTCTAATTTACCATCCTGGTACTAGTACTTTGTAAAGTATAGCAAGTTTGACTTTATGCTATTGATGCATTTCATATTAAGTATATAAAAAAAAAGCAGCCCATTTCCTTTATGCTTCCAGTCGCGTAGCCCCATCTTCCTCTCTGGAATAACTCTGTCGGCTCGATAGCAAGAAATTGTGCGGATTTTTGTAAGAATTAGTTCCCTTGAGGCTCCCTCAACTCTCTCTCTCTCTCTCTCTCTCTCTCGGACCTTTTCTTTGACGCTCAGAACATTATATAGTGACTTGAATTCTCAAAAGCGTCTTTATACCGAAGCGGTAAACGATGAACATAATCAGTTAATATCTTTCTCTTGAGTTCATAAATGAAGGGATCTTACAGATGAAAGTTGTAAAACATTAAGGGTAAATGTGACATGTTGATTGTACATTTGTCAATATTTCTACCTTACGCCAACATTTTCTAAAAGATTTATATGCATTTTTTTATATTTCCTCGACTGTAACGTGTTTTCGATGCACAAGTGTGTAATTCAGTGCGACATCGGTCAACTTTTTATTTATCTGTATATAAACCTAGACTCCTCTCAACCCCCAGCTGGTTCTTTTTTCTAACAAAACAGCAAAGATCACAAGGACAATGCTCTATTTGCGTGTGTTTTTCTCTCACTGTGTGTATGTGTGTGTGTGTGTGTGTGTGTGTGTGTGTTTTAAATCAAACACGGGAAGTCTTTCATGGTGGTTTAAAGGGATGGGGTTCGAATGGGGGATGGGACAAAACTGATCTAGCATCTGTAAATCGTTTTTATCAAAACTGAACATGTTGCTTGTGCAAGTTGACAATCAATGCAACCTTTTTCTGTTGTACAAGTAACTTTTAACTTGGCTGCTTAAATCGCAAAGGTTTTTTAGTGTTTCCCTTTAATATAATTTTTGTATCAGAAACCACTCAAGTTTTGATTTACATCAAGGTTTTTTTTGGGGGGGGGGGGTCTGTATTTAATCTAACCCCAGTTCAGACACCAAACGGACTTTTGACTCTCAAACTGAACTTACACCCATAGGAGAAGTACTGGTCTTTATTTAGGTAAGATAAAATGAAGAGACATTTTGATTGGTGTACAGATAAATATGATTTTACCTTTCTTGTGGATAGCCATTTGTTCCAGAAATGTAGAATCATGCAGAAGAAGTGAATATAGTTATGATACAAGGGTTTTGTTCCTATTCCAGTAGCAGCAGCGGAGAAGCAATCCATTTCAAAAATATGCTAAAATATGAAGTATTCAGAGAAATTGTAGTTCACATTGGAAATTTTCTTTATTTAAATACTAAAATAATTATATGAGTTTAATTTTTGTGGTAGTCTATGACCCAGATGAAGATAATCCAATATTTTTTAAGATATTCATTTCATACATATCTAAGCTGGAAAATTCTTCAGTAAGTATAGGTGGTGATTTGAATGTTCCAATTAATTTAATTATGACCTGGACACATTTAATTATTGACAAGAAAATAATAGACACAAACATGGTCAAACACATTCTTTAGTGGAAGAATTTGACCTCATTACTGAATGGCTAGAAAAAAATATAACACAATGATATACCTGGAGAGGTCCTTCTCTCAAACAAGCTAGATTGGATTATTTTTCAGTGTCTTCAGATCCACGAGCCTGTCTACAAACTTCTTAATATTGAATATCAGTTAAGTCAGACCACTGTCCAGTGTCCCTGTCCTTTAAATTGGGTGAACAGACTAGAGGAATGGGGACATGTAAATTCAGACTAGAACAGACTAGAGGAATGGGGACATGTAAATTCAGACTAGAACAGACTAGAGGAATGGGGACATGTAAATTCAGACTAGAACAGACTAGAGGAATGGGGACATGTAAATTCAGACTAGAACAGACTAGAGGAATGGGGACATGTAAATTCAGACTAGAACAGACTAGAGAAATGGGGACATGTAAATTCAAGAATAGCCTTTGAATGATCCTGATTTTAGTAAATTCTGTAAACTTCGTATATCTTAAGCTATAGAACTATATAGATCAGATGAACAGGATAATTGAGGTTAAATTAATTTTGTCATGAACGATTGACTATTTTGGGAAACTCTTAAAATAATCATGAGGGAACAAACAAGAGGAACAGCTTCAGAGCCTTTATAACGGTAACTATCTTGTTGATAAATATTAAATTTTTTTCAAAACAAAACTGACGAGCATCAGAGGGAGAAAAAAAATAAAGTAATAAAACTTTGAGCCAAATCAATGTAGAAAACTGAAGGTGAAAAAAAGTACTAGAGTTTTTTCTTTTTGGTAATTTGGAAAAAAAGACATTTTATGGAGAAATTGAAACCAAAAATAATTTTAGAAAATGGATCAGAAATTGCTGAATTAGGAACAGTCTTCCGAAAACAAAAGACTTTCTGTGATAATCTTTACTCATCTACAAACCTGACAATAGAAGCTAATATGAGAAATACTTTTTTTTTTAATCTCATCCAGCTCTTTACAAATGAGTTAACTACAGAAGATGCCAATTGACTGGAAGATCCACTATTATTACATGAATGCCTCTGCATTACAAAAATATGAAAAATGGAAAATCACCTGGCTTAGATGGTTTTACTACAGAATTATATATATATATATATATATATATATATATATATATATATATATATATATATATATATATATGGATAGACCTTGGACATTTTTTGCTCAAAGCTTTTAATTGCACACATTGAAATAATTCTGTATCTGTTACACAAAAACAATGAGTTATTACTTGAATCCCAAAGGAGGAAAAATCAAAGATTTATTTTTGACCTATATATCATTTTAAGGCTTATTTAAAAATTGCTTCTTCATCCATACAAATAGAATAAAAATATTTTTCCAAATATAATTAGTGAAACTCAAACAGGCTTTAGTAAAGGTTGATATAGCTGAGGCTGTAAATGTCTGATTTATGATCTGCTTGAAGAAAGATAATGAAGATATCCCAGAAGTGTTCTATTTGATTTTGGAATAAAAGCATTTGATTCTGTACAATGTCTAATTGAATAATTATCAATTTATTGGGTTTCGTTCCTCCATCTGTAATTGGTTTTAAACATTTTATGAAGATATTTCAGGTTTTGTCTTAAATAATGGACACTGCTCCCCAATTTTCCCTATTTATAAATAAGTCAATCAAAATGATGCCTGTCACCTTACTTATCCATTATTACAGTAGAATTATTAAGTGTCAACATAAAACATATAAATGACATACATTTGACAATCCTGAACATTTAATTATCCAGTAGGGACATAATTCTACCCTTATTCTAGCTTAAGATGCTGCATCTCTATGTACAGCACTGGAAACTGTAGATTGCTTGCATTTCCATCTGCTCCATAGTGAAGATGATCTTTGAGAAAACAGAAATAGCTTGGTCTGGCTCAAAAGAAGGGTTGTGGTGAAGTGATAAAAGCATAAAGGTATATTTTGAATCTTGAAGGAAAATTCAAACTTTATTGGAATTTCTTTCAATTTAAGCAGCATGGATGATTTTACTTTTGAAAACTATATATGAAAACTTAAAGTAGTCAGAAAATTATTTTCAGATTAGACATTTAGAAATCTATAACTTGTAGGTAAAATTACTGTTATTGTGTCCTTGCTTGTACTAGTTCATTGCTTGACAGTATTACACCCACCCACCCCTGAACATTATTCAAGATCTTCGAGGCACTGTTTTATAATTTCCTTTTTTTGTGGAAAGGGTGATAAAGTGAAGATAATTATTATCAGATGGTGGATTAAAAATGTCACACATTCTGTTTCTTTGTGGAGCGCTTAAATTGTCAGCTTTAAAAAAAAATCTTTGATCCTCATAATCATTCTTTGTGGAAACCTCTCATTCTTGAAATAGTAGAAGAATTTCTACATCAGTCATATAGACAGTGCCAGTAGCACTTTCTTACTTATGAATATTTCCAAAAATTTATAATATTTTTTAAACACTGTATAATGTTGATGAATCATTCTTTTGAATGGCTTGGAATTCCTGCTTCCGTACCAAATAACTGGAGAAAAGCTATAGAAACTCGGCGGAAGCTAGATATCCCAGTAACTAAAAACATTGATATGTTTAGAAAGCATGATGAATGTCAAGGTCATTTATTGCCTGTGAAACTTCAAAATAATTGCAATGAGATAATGAATCGGAACTACCACCTTAGTGACTGCGATCATGTGAATTTGGTACCTTTCAAGATTACTAATGATACAAGACTTCAGTGTGCATTTGGTGCCATTCAAGATTACAAGTGATACAGAACTGCAATGTGAATTTGGTGCCATTCAAAGATTACTGATGATACTAGACTTCAGTGTGAATTTGGTACCTTTCAAGATTACTAGTGATACAAGACTTCAGTGTAAATTTGGTACCATTCAAAGATTACTGATGATACTAGACTTCAGTGTAAATTTAGTACCTCTCAAGATTACCGATGATACAAGACTTCAGTGTAAATTGGTACCATTCAAAGATTACTGATGATACTAGACTTCAGTGTGAATTTGGTACCTTTCAAGATTACAGATACAAGACTTCAATGTAAATTTGGAACCTTTCAAGATTACAGATGATACAAGACTTCAGTGTAACTTTGGTGCCATTCAAAGGTTACAGATGATACAGGAGTAGTATAGTGGGTTACCGTAGCGTCAATGGGAATTAGCATTACAGACCCCCCCTGGGCCAGTATAGCGTCAAGAAAGTAGGTCAACACCCT
The DNA here is from genome assembly GCA_016617855.1 of Megalonaias nervosa. Taxonomy (NCBI): domain Eukaryota; kingdom Metazoa; phylum Mollusca; class Bivalvia; order Unionida; family Unionidae; genus Megalonaias; species Megalonaias nervosa. The sequence goes on along the minus strand of JAECUM010008827.1, from coordinate 30 downwards.
GGGCCAGTATAGCGTCAAGAAAGTAGGTCA
>JAECUM010008826.1:0-74719 GCA_016617855.1 Megalonaias nervosa | reverse complement strand
ATATATATATATATATATATATATATATATATATATATATATATATATATATATATATATATATATATATGCGTGTTGCATATGTGATATACTGTATAAAACACCCATGAAGTTAAATGTGCCATTTAGCGAGGCAACTGAGCAGAGACCGAGGATTCCAAACTTGCTTGAAAATAATTTTACTACTGTATTTTACCTGTATATAAAGAAAACTTTTATTTTTTTTCTACCTGTGCAAGACGTGTTCACAAAACTTATTGTAATGCCACCGTTATCTTTCCTACCTGTGCAAGACGTGTTAAACAAACTTTATTGTATTGCCACCGTTATCTTTCCTACCAGTATTACAATGTTTAATATATGGGCTGGTGGAGCTTGAACGGTCATGTCAAAACTGGCTTCATCACGACTTGGCTATTTCATAATGATCAATTTACCGTAACGATTTAATATAATTTTTACAAAATGTGATGCTAATTGCTTCATCCAATTGGATTAAAACCAGGTCTCCACTGCCCAACGTGAAGATGTGACAGCAACCGCATAGATTTCAAGTTCTGGTGACCTATTTCATTACCATAATCGCAAATTCTGTCATGCTATCGGATGAAATCTTAGATCTTCGAGTTTGAGGGACTGATCGCTACGGCTGAAGAGCCCTAATGTGTGCAGTAAAATGCAAAGCACAGCATCTGTCGAGGAAAGGAAATGCACAGCACGCAACAGTTGGCACATTCAGGATCACAAAGAGAGATAGAGAAAACATGAATGTATGCGTATGTTGTGATCGCGAACCAAGAACCAAGCTGCAATCGCATACATAAAGAAAATGTAAGGTGAAGAAAAGGCAAGAGAAATAATTATAATTTTGCAATATTTGACCTTGATGTCGAAATTGTCGCCATTGGGTACTTTGTCAGTATTTGAGTTACAGGACAAAACACAGCTGGTGTACAAACACGGAATGCACAATACCAGTGCCGTCGCAACCGTCTAAGCAATCACACAAATGCGGGGAGATGGTTACAAAATTTGCATGAAACACCATTTTATCTAGGGCGACGGGGGCGCTATTAATTAAGTATGTGGGTGATAATTCTCGCTCCGCTACCACGCTACGTATTATTTCATTACCTAATTAGCAAAGTGAAATTTTGCTAAAATAATAATGATAGCAGCATAAGGGTCAACTCCATCATCTTGCGATTGATATTATCAAAATTAAAAAGCTTGTAGGACAGAACGAAGGCATGGATGGCGATGAGGATGATGTTGTTGCTAATATGTGTCAGTTCTTTATCTTGTCTTGATATGATTTGTCTGGTACTTCATTAATGAAGATATTATAGGGAACTTGGTTACATGACACTTTACAACCGTGAAACAAAAAGAACTTAAAAGAAAACAGCTAGTATCGCGGCTCACATCTTCTGATTCATTTATTCTTTCAAGACTTATTTTACTAAGATGTCAACACTCATTGCAAGGAAAACATACTGTAAACTATGGGCGGGAGAATCTAGATCAGCAAGTTATATGAAAAGATACAGTTGGTCACTAATTTATGCAGAGATACAAAGAGAGGGTCTGGATACACCGCCTTCCATTTTGGAACTTATCTCTGGGCGATTAAGCTCTTGCCAATATCCTATGTACGGCGCGTTTGTCTAACTCGATACGGTTTTGTTCAAAGAATTGTTCTTGCAAATTATAGCAGAAAAAAAAGGAAAGCATTACACAGATGATTCATACTTATTTCTTTTTTCCTGAAGAGTTCGATACACAAATGCAGCTTAACAAATGTCATCTTTGCTCTAAATGATTACGACAGAACACTTTGGGCCACTTAAGGGATTTGATGATAAAGGCAAACATACCAAAGTACCTAGGGCTGCAAATATGAAAAACTTGGCTTTACTTTATTTCATCGGCGTTTTTCAAAGAATGATATAACTTTATATTATTCCACAAAAAAGATCATCTAGCGACATAACGGAGCGGAAAATGCAAGTAACTACTAAATAATGCGCATGGGAAAATGTTTCAAAAGAATCGATTATTAGCTGTTTACATAAAATCTACATGACCTTCATGGTGAAAGCTATTAGAAAACATAACAATAAAGAAAATATTAACATACAGGGTGCATATCTTTATGTACTCTGATAAGCAGGTATAGTTTCTCGTCACGTTTGTCGTATACTTTATTGATTTTTACCTTGTCAAATTGATATTTATTTACCTAGTTTACTATTAAAGTGGTAAATACCACCTAAAGCATATAACAATGGCGTTTGTCCGGAATCGTTGTTTGCCCAAGGGTGTATGGAAAAGACAGAAGCTTACTAATTAAATTCTGTCATCAGTCAACTCATCAATAAGTCAACTCATGAATAAGTCAAATGCAATTTTAGAGATGATTATCAGACTCAGACAAGATTAAAGTGTTGTAGTAAATATGTGTGTTAGTTTAACTGAATAAACATTTGGTGTCAACAACCGAAGCTCATTTTAAAGGCTTCAAATTAAACTAATGATGAAGGAAATCATCATATTGAAGAAGAATATACGTTGAAATGTTATCAAGATATTAATTTTTTCCCTGATTCCTGCACATAGTTTTCTATTTAATTTGCAGGACTTCACTGTATATTTATTATATAATCTTTACTGGAACCGCATAAATCATGATAACGATGATTAAAGCCGATAAGGACGATGATATTGATAAGTTGATGATAATAATTATATGATACGACTATAATGGCGATGAATACTAGACAAACATATGCATAAGAGAAACATGATACAAATGTGGAGTCGGCATTTGTTTAAAAAACAACGCAATCCAAGGAGCAATATATCAATATCACTTTCTTAAATATTTTAACTTTATTTTTCCCTTTCATAGCTTGCTAAAATATCAAAATAGGTGGATCTTCTTTACTTGCGAAATAAACGATCAGTTCTAATGTGAAAAATTGAATGAGAAACTAATAATTCAATCAGATCATTTATATTATCACGATCTGAGATTTGATGTCATTTTCAAGCAAAGTCCATTCACACACACACACACACACACACACACACACACACACACACACACACATATATATATATATATATATATATATATATATATATATATGTTTATTTATTATAAACAGTACGAAGTCCATGAAAACTCAAAGTTTGATCGTGAGGAATGTTTGGATCCAGTCGCACACACACACACTCACACACGCACACTGACACACACACACACACACCAGTTAAACTAGGGTGATCATGTTACTTTACATGCAACAAACATTATATAGGACTTTGTAAATATATTATCATGGAAGGGTAACTTGCAAATTTACATGCATTAGCCATCATATATATCTATAGGTGTACATTGCAGATTTGCTTACATTAGTCTTATGTACATTAGGAGGACTTGTGAATTTACATATATCAGCCATTATGTACATTAGAAGGGCTTGTAAATTTACTTACATTAGCCATACTGTACAATAGAACAGCTTGTAAATTTACTTAACATGGCCATCAAATGTAGTAGGAGAACCACTGAATATGCTTACATTGACCATCATGTAAAGTAGAAGGACATTTTACTTATATTAGGATGTCATCCCTAACTAAGTATGTATACATTCACCTATTAGTAACATTTTTTAAACAGTATGCAGTGATATTTCCGGTTACTAAAATGTGCGAAAGCTAACTGTTTATTTCATTGATATGCTGTGTTAAAAAGATCACATACCTTTTTGATAAATGACAGGAGGACACACAGCTGTATCTAATACACAGATCAATACTAACTGGGAAAGAGATGAAAGAATACACCCACCCACCTCCACCCCGTCCTCACCTTTACCAGAATACCTACCTATTAAAAATATTGTTAATGGTGCCTTTGTCTCAAAGGATATTAATAAAAATAACAATGCAATTACAAAAGGCTAAAATAAACATGTTTAATTATAGCATGAAGGATAACGATAGCAAGTAATGGACTTCCACCGTATGGAATAAGAGAAATATCATTAAGATATCCTTGTAAGTTTGCATTTTGAAAATAAACTGAAAAGAAGTCGACTTAAACAACAACCGCATACAACATTTAGGTGATCCTGAAAATACATTATTGATGATATCAATACGTTCATATCAGCAATACAGCCTATGTTCATACTACAAGTACAGCTTATGTTCATATTACAGCCTACATTGCTGCTACAAATACAGGATATGTTCATACTACCACTATAACCTCGGTTCATACAGCTAATACATCCCATGTTATTTTCCTTACACAGCCTATGTTAATATATCCAATGCGGTCCATGTTCATACTATTATTTTATCCTATATCCATACTACTAATACAGCAATTTTCCATACTGCTAATACAGCCTATATCCATACCAATAGTGCAACCAATGTTCATAAGTGAATTCATGCTCAAAAACTCACGTCCTTAGAAAATAACAGTTAGAAAGATATCGAAGCATGGCCAGAACAAACTAACAAGACTTTGACCACGCCAGAACTAAGCTGAAACAGCAAATCAACCAATCTATCAGAAGCAAACCGAGGGGATGATTCATAAATCCATCCAGAACTATCAGAAGCAAACCTAGGGGAGGATTCGTGAATCCATCCAAAAGTATCCGAACCATTCTGAGAGGATTAATCTCTGAATCCATCCAGAAGAATGAATATGAAGAGAAGCTACTTAGAAAAACGTTCTATCTATAACAAACACGTTAGAGAGTTTTAATGTATAAAATGTCTCCTACCGGCATTATATCTAAATCCCTAAATCCCCACGCCACAAGTTATAGTAACTCTCTCTCTCTCTCTCTCTCTCTCTCTCTCTCACACACACACACACACACACACACACACACACACACACACACACACACACACACACGCACACAAACAAACACATATACACACATATGCATATACCTTTGTTTCACTTCTTTATGACTAATCGGATACTGGTGAAACTATCACATTTTTCATAATGTGTGTTAGCTGGAATAAGTATGTATACTCTCATTAATAAAGCGGGTATTGTAAAACTTAGAGAAATGTTGTTTTAAAAAGATAATGTCTTAATATTAGGTACATCAAGAAGTCTTTCTAGCTACAATATTCAAAAATTTAGTTCAGGTCATACAACAAACGAAAAGTTTGATTCTCACTTTTTCCTTCCCTGTCATCATATCATCCCAATATTTCGGATCAGCCTAGATAATCAAGCATTATTAAGAACTGATCTTAGGAATCCCCATGATCCACTTATTCAGTTTGTTTCAAGTGTTATTCCGTGTCTATTATGAAAATTTCCTCCTAATGGCAGATGTCATCCAACCGTTGGCGTGCAAACATGTGATTTTCCACACACACACATACACACACACAGAGACACACACGCACATGTATACACATGTGAAATCTAACCAAAATTGGAATTTATTTGTTTCTCAAAAGGTTATTTTGGTTGATAACTGAAATCGTTTCTGCTGCAATAATATGAGTCATATCTGCTGAACATTGTGCTGATATAAGTTTTTTTTTCTTCTTATCTTTGCCCATCAATTAAATTTTGTAGTATGGTTTACACAGTCTTTGGAAGGCTGTAGAATATTGTAATCTCCTGATATCATGATATAATGCACCTTACATCCTTGTACCGGCTATCACAACCCATCAGCCTATTTCTCAGCTAGATCATTCCGTTCTATATCTTGTAATATATACGCAAATAAAACACGATTAGATCATATTATCTGTACCATCACGTGTACTTTGAGCTCTTTATTCATATGAAGACATCGATGAAATTTATTTGCTTTGTTTACATGTCTATACATACTATATCAAGCATAGCTGCTTGTGTCGAGTGAATACTGGATAATATCATCGAATGGGTGAAAATCTCAAAATTTTCACAAGCGGCAAAGCTATTTTCATCGATGGGTGAACAACTCAATATTTTCACAAGTGGCAAAGTTATTTTTAAAAATACTCAAGGTTTCATCCACTCAGAACAAGCACAGTTCTTTTCGTTGCATTTTCAATACGTATTGGCTTGGTAAAGTCGTAACAGACTCAAGTTCCTGACATTTTACGGTATCTCGTGCGACCATCAATGCTGCTTTCTGCAGTATTGTGGTCATACTCACACAGACAACATCGGTATTGGCACATGTACCTTTCACGACACTGGGAAAAGAACATAAAACAATAAACTAAACACAAATTGAAACACAGCGCATTGTGGGACTTTTATGTGGTACTGCAGTATTACACGTGACAATATATTCCACAAGACCAATCATATGCCAGCATGGCGAATGAAACTTCTTAGTCTTAATGTTATCGACGTCTACTGGAGGCAGTGACAATTCACTTAATTATTGCAGTTTTATATATAAAACAAATCCAAAATTTACGGACTAACATACAGTATGTCCGTACCTTATTTCTTTAAGGAGTACGTTTAATTGGTAATTAATCAGTCTGCTGAATGACTTAGTTTATAATAGGTCACTGTGCTCTACATTTAGCAATGTCTAATATTGAGAGTACTTGCCGTAACTTTTGGTTGGTGGCACCCATGAAACATATTATGATCAAAATGATATAAAAATTACAATATTTATTACATCATTATTTGGCAAAACAAAAGAATTGCCAATGTTAAATCTATACTGAAGAACAGACAGTATGTTTTTAGTCAGTTTCGTTTAAAATAAAGACAACCTGTATAACACGATCATTTCTTTTATAAATATGTTTAAAATTGAAAGCATGCCTCCAGATTATATGTAGATCTCAACAATCTCAAAAGAAATCTGAGCACAATTCTGAAACCTGTGTTTGGTCTGATGATTGGTTCTAATGTTTGATATTAAGCTATTGTGCATATGACGAAATATAGCCAATCAGATTGCTGAAATTATGAGGTTTCATCATCTAACGACTGCGCTTTATTTACTCTATATATGTACACTCAGAGAAACTGGAGAGACTCACATTTTCTCCACGTGACGTAACATGGGACAATATGAACGAGTTTTTTTTTTTTTCGGATGGACACTGCAATTGAAATCGAAATTCCGGTCAACTGTGAAATTCTCATCATTAAGACTAAAACTGTACCTATAATTATAAGTTACTGCATTTGTATTGGAAAATATGAACGAGGTTAGTTTAGGATGTATGCTGCAAGACCTTATGGAGTGCAGTATCCATCAAACAAAACGAGTTCATATTTTCCCACACAAATGCAGTAACCTTTTTATTATATACACATTTTCTTATTCTACCTAAGGCTTAATTATAAACATACAGTACAGGAAACAAAGTAATTGAATTTATGCTGTATGCCAAAACAAATTCACAAGCGCAGATTCATCAATACACTACAACAATATTAATGCGCACATAACACTGCCCAGAGAAATTTTGAACTCAATCGCTCGCTCGACATTACTTTTAAAAAGAAATGTATATTTAGTCGACTTAAAATTTAAATTTAGAGCCATATTATAAATGAATACGCATTACAACAGCATTTTCAGTTGGTCTGGAATGAATGGATTTTGTGGGGTTTCTTTTGGGCCGATTCTGCTCAATTCCGCTGATTAGTCTCCTGGATTTATTACAGTGCAATTTCGAAATGTGTAATCAAGCTTTAGAACTCATGATATAGCTCATGTAATTGGGATTTGCAGAACTAAGAACGTACATTTCGAGGAAATTCAAGAATCAAAAATGTAAGTATATTTTTGGCAATTCTTATTACCAGCTAATGAAGACGTGTTTATGCCCGGTCACTTGCATTGCTCACCTAGCTATGTGATGACCTGTATGGCGTCTATTGCTAGCCTACATCCGAAACATAGTATCAGAAACGTTAAACGAGGAAAATTGCAAAGCAACTGGTGTGTCCATTCAGCCAGCGGAAATGAAATAAGAATTCTTCTTCGTCTTGGATTATTGGCTTGAGGCCCTTACTTTTCTACCAAAACCTTCAGCTGCATTTTGTCCCACGAATTTAGTACTTTAACTTACAAAATGGTACGTATCTGATAGATACGCTATAGCACATGCTTTTATGTGCTATGTGTTATATACAACAGAGAGCACTGGTCATATTCGGAACCATTACATTAACGAAAAGTTACTACATAGCTGTTTAAATGATCAGAATGGTATTTTCAATACTGCAACACACGTTTGTTGTGGACATAGCGAATATCACGTTCTTTCATTTACTTGTTTGAAAGTTACATTTGTAACTCAGAGAGCTCTTCTGCATTGCTCACTTTCTCATCTCTTCTTTCAAATAGACTAAACAGATGTTTTAGTTCATTCACAAACAAATCCAATACACTGAAACCTAAAGTATGCACCATGAGAGTACAGGGTTTGTTTACAAAGCATTTACTAATACACTATACTATTTTAGGCATATGTGTCATACACGTGCGTGCAACATGAAGGTGTTCAGTATCTTAGAATACTGCACTATTCTGACAATGTAAAGTTAACGGAGAAAAAAAAAGAGTAAATAATAACTGGTATTGCGTTAGCGGCCTCAACCAATGTTTTCTGAACATTAATATGCGTTTCAACGTCATATAAAATCAGTGTAAATCTAACCTTTTACACTCTATCTTAAGCAGATGAAATTTTAAAATTTATTTATGCTTTTCTGTTTCAACGTTATAGAAGTATTCACAATACCTAATTTTCACTCAAAATCACCGTGAATGTGTGTTGGATCGAAAACTTCAACCCTCGGGATCACGATATTGACAAAGCCACTCAAAGCGCAACCTCGTGTCTGACGCAAAATGCTGATTATTGCCCTACACTAATAGATACGAATGAATTTTAATATATTTTTCTTTTTTGTAGTTTACATAGCATATAACAACCTAATTTTATATAGTGGTTAAGAGTGTCCTCGATCAAATCTAGATTGCCAAAGTCAAGCACTTCATCAAGACTTCAGTGGTTATTGAACAACTGTCAACCAGCTTTTATCTGAGAGCGCAAACTTGATGATAGTTGCTTTATTATAATTATTATCTTGCACAATTGAACAATTTCTTGCAAATAAGCTTTACAAACTATTATTCGCTGCATTGTGGTGATTTTTTAATATAAGACATTCAAGGCCTCCTTGTCTGAGAACAAAATCAAATTTTGTTTTATGTGATACGATATGTCAAGTATGAGTCTTGACTCTGTGTGTGTGTGTGTGTGTGTGTGTGTGTGTGTGTGTGTGTGTGTGTGTGAAGTATCGTAAGCCAGTATCTGGCTAAATAAGGTGAAATGGTTGATTCATAATAAATCTATACTATCTTGATGGACAAGTAATCACCATTCAATATGTGATGTTGCATAGGACATACATGTGGTTAATTATCAAGCATTGACTGACCCCAGGTTTCAGACTACAAGCCTGAACACCCTGTTCGTGTACGCGGTACCTAATATTGTTTATGTTTGCACAAACTGCCAACAGGTCAACCATCCTGTGATATCAGTTTGTACGGAGATGAACTGAAGTTTGACAGTAAAGGTTTGTCAAATATATAGTAAAGTTTGCTATCAAATATTTTTGAGAGTGTCAAATTAAAGACATAAGTCGCTTCGTCAATTAAAAACAAAATATAGTAGTTTTTGAACGATTTAAATTAGCGAATTCCAAATATATGATTGCAATGCAAAAAAGTTTATTTACGTTTTAAAGGTAACGAATTCCGACCCTATGGGGTCATTGGAACGAAGTGTATTTACGATTTAAAGTAAACGAATCGGTGGAGACAAGCATTGTTGCCTTTATTAGCGTGACGTCATTCGAGCGACAACAGTAATTTTCAACAAGTATTACTGACAATGTGAAGTAAATATTTGACTAGAATTTTACATACTTTCAAATCTGCTGTCCCATTAAGCTTATGTGCTTCATATGTGCTTCTTTTCTCCCGTTTTTGAATTTATTTGGTTTAATTTTGCGTTCAAGCAGTGTGGGAAAGAAAGATCTAACTTGTACAATGAACACGTAAGACATTCGTGCTAGAAATAGAGGTCATTAAAAGCAATGTAATAGCAATATATCCTGCTTCATTGATGTTTATTTTATTTATTTATTTTGCTTATTTATTTATCTTAAATTTAATTTTGCATACATTTCGTTTCCTGATATTTTAATTATTAAAGAGGCCTTTGTGCATGCATTTTAGTACCAAGAAAGTGTCATACTTCATCTCGAAATCTTTATATATACACCTTTTGATATGCAACAGGTTTTTTATTTGATTTCAAAAATTACAACTGAATACTTTACGCAGTGTTTGCCATTGAACCTGTTGACGGGGTAGACGGAAAATAAATACTGCAACAAGCGGTCTACAAGAAGAAAATGTAGGCGAAACTTTTGATAAGCAGATTCTAATCTACCGCCATGCTTCACGTTGTCTTGTTAGTTTATACATCGGATACGTTTCAGGAATATTTCAGACAAAACATCTTAGATCGTTATGCCGACAAGAAAATTCATTTGTATATCATTGTTGGAGACATAATGGCAGCCGCCATATATCATATCATTAATGGAGACATAATGGCAGCCGCCATTTCTCAGGTTGGCATACAGATCTAATCTAGTACTCTTTGTTGTGAAATACATTTTTGGATCCTATCAGATGCAAACTGATTATTCCGGTAGATTACTTCCTGCTTTTCTTCTTGTATTGCATATTTTGTAACATGTATTTTCAGTCTACTTCACGACCAAACCCTTCTGCTTCCGACAGTTCTGTGGGTGACTAGAAACACGTGACGTTCAAGTTTACTCTGTCATTGTTGAAGGAACTTAGGACAAAGGTAAGACACTTTATTAACCTTTGCAAATCTGAATAATGCAGATGAGTTGTTATTCTGACAACGATGACGTCTTTTTCAGTTACTAATGTGTTAGTTAGATTTGTATTAGTTCTTGTGTGTATGTTCGGTAGACTGATGATGGTGCCATCCATCTTAGCAGAAGTAATGAGGACGGAATTAATAAATTCAGTTTGTCGGAAAAAGCTAAATATAAAACAAAAACTATTATCAATAATGTTGGGGTATTCAGGTTGGGAACTTTTATTTAACATAATGGCTCACAAGTTTCGAATAATCTTTCTTGTTTGCACCAGCTAAATAAACATTCTCCACTTTGCTAATTTATATTTTCTCTGCACTTTTTTCTGATTATTTTCATTTGTAGAAGTATTTTTTGATATTTGTCCAAGTGAGTCGGATTATTACTATTAATTGCTATCCATGTTTTCATCCGCTTCCTCCTTGTTGCGCTGTGTGCTATGGTACCAATATATCTCCCTTTAATCGGACACTTAGTGTGCGAGAAGAAATACAGTCTTTAGCAAATTGAATATATACCTAAGTAAACGTTACAACGGCATCATTGACAGTACCATAGTTGTCCAATCAATATCTGTCATACGTTTATTAACTGTTTCATAATTAGATTTGTTATAAAATCATTCTCGTCTCTTGTAACATGTTGATGATTACAAATTTAGCTGAGTACTTAATTAAGAGGCTTTGTGATCACTAACGTTTTCGTCAGCAATGATAATTCCAGAATAGATAATATACTTGGTGGGATATCTACTAATGGGATGCAACAGAGATGACGATCTTACTGATAGTGAGATATTATATTATAAATGATATTAAGCATCACCCGATCTGCGAGAATATTTTAATTAGCAGGTTATAGTCGTGAAACTCACAAATATGACTTTCACATGTTCCATTTATGTTAGACATTGGTCGCCTTTCTTTTAACTCATTCTTCTCTGATACATTAATATCTGTTTGAATGAAGGTACTTTTATGGATGAAGGTCATCATCATTGCAGTCCGTCGGTGGGTTGACGATGTCCTATGGCTTAGGTCTCGCTGAGATGCTTCTCCTCTATTCCTCTCGATCTTGAGCCAGAGGTTTCCATCTCCTGGTCTCAATTTGTCTAGCTTTCATGTTTCTCTTAGCTACATCCTTGAATCTTAGCCGTTGTCTTCCTTGATTTCTGTTTCCTTTCTTCAGTTGTGAGTACATAAGTTGCCTCGGGAGTCTCCCCTCATCCATCATATGGACGTGACCAAGCCATCTTAGGTTTTTCTCAATAAGAATGTCGGTCATAGACAGGAGTCCTGTTCGCTTCATTACTTCTATGTTTGTGACCTTGTCCTCCCATTTAATTCGTAGAATTTGGCGGAGGTGGCGCATCATATAAGCATGAAGTCTCTTTGCCTGTATACGATAGATCGTCCAGGTTTCTGCACCATACAGGAGAGATGACATCATTATGGCACGATATACTTTCCCTTTCACACGAGCTGACACATGAGTATTGTTCCAGAGCCTATGCTGTAGCTTGCCGAAAGCAGTGCTGGCTTTCCCCAACCTGTATGTTATCTCACTCTCAAGGCTGGCATTGTCTGAGATAGTACTACCAAGGTAGACAAAGTTTTTGCACTGGACTAGGTCCTCACCATCGATGGTTATGGGGGTTGGTGGAGGAGGTGTGCTGAAGAGTTTTACCGGTTGGTACATGTATTCTGTCTTACTGATGTTTATTTTCAGGCTGAATTATTTTGCAGTCTTGGAAAACTTGTCCACTAATGTCTGCATATCCTGTGCGTTGTGTGCTACAATGGCACTGTCATCCGCAAACAGCATTTCTCGCACTACCAATTGCCTGGTCCTTGTCTTTGCCTTGAAGTGTGACACATTGAACAGATCGCCATTGTGGCGTGTCTGAATGTATATACCTTCATTTGTACCCTCAAAAGCCACCTCAAGCATTGCTGCCAAGTAGAGCGAGAAGAGGGTCGGCGCCAGTACACATCCCTGTTTAACACCATTTCTTACTGGAAATTCTTTGGACTGCACGCTGCAGTGGGCAACATATGCTTGCATACCAGTGTGGATGGCTTTGATGACACTGATGACTTTTTCTGTTGTGCCGAACTTCCTGAGCACTTGCCATAGGCCATCCCGAGACACTGTGTCGAAGGCTTTGGTGAAATCTATAAAGACTACATACAGTGGCATGTTCTGTTCCAAGCACTTCTCTTGTATATGGCGCAGACAAAAGATCATGTCCATCGTTCTCCTGCCATTACGGAAGCCACATTGGCTCTCTGGCAGGACATTCGGAGAAATATGTTTATCAATCCTGTTCAACAGCACACGAGAAAGAATCTTACCAGCGATTGATAGGAGGGATATACCTCTGTAGTTTCCACATTCCTTACGGCTTCCCTTCTTGAATATTGGCACAATGCTAGCATCTTTCCAGTCCTGGGATACCTTTTCTTCAGTCCAGATTTGCAGGATAAGATTATGAAGATTTCTCGTCAGTTCCAGACCACCATATTTCCAGATTTCTGCCGGTATTCCACAACGACCAGGTGCTCTCCCTTCTTGAGTGTTATCAATAGATTTAGTCAGTTCCTGCATATCTGGGGGTTCTGAGAGTGATTCTATCTCCGGTCGTTGCCTGATGGCCTGAAGGGCTCGAGGGTCAATACTGCCTGGGATGTTATGCAGTTGGTCAAAGTGCTCTGCAAATCTGTTCAAGATATCGCTCTTCTCCTGCAAGATGGTTTGTCCATCACTGGAGATGAGTTGAGTGGTACCTCTTTTTCTGGGTCCATAAACTTCCCGTAAGCCTGTATAGAATCTCTTCATATCGTTCACGTCAGCTGCTTGTTGTAATTCTTCTGCTTTTGCCTCCCACCAGTCTGATTTTAACTTCCTGGTGTACCGTTGGAGTTGCCGTTTGCATTCTACATACTTCGCTTCATTGGATCGTGTATTCATCTGCAACAGTTTTTCCCGTGCCTGGTTTCTACCTGTCAGCAGTCTCTCAAGCTCAATGTCCCCTTCGTCAAACCAGTCTTGATGTTTCCGCTTTGGCTTCTCAAGAACAAGTTCCGCTGCGTCACGCACAACAGTTTTTAGGTTTTGCCAGTTCTCCTCAATCTCATCACCCATCGGCTGTAATCTGTTGGTCGGAGCTCTCTCGATCTCGTTCTCGAGCTATTCTTTGATGGAGACATCCTTCAGTCTTGCTGTATTCATCTTGGTCGGTGGTTTGGTGGCAGTTCTATTGTGTCGTTTGCTGACTGAGAATTTGATTGTAGATCTTAGCATCTGATGATCGGTTGAACAATCAGCACCTCTCATCACTCTGGTGTTAAGCACATCTTTCAGGTCTTTCTGTCTTGTGATCACATGATCCAGGAGATGCCAGTGTTTTGATAGTGGGTGCATCCAGGTGGTCTTGTTGTGTTCCTTGTGCTTGAAAACTGTATTGGTGATGACAAGGCCATTTTCCGAGCATAGAGCCAGTGGAAGTTCACCATTTGAGTTGCATTTGCCAATACCATGAACACCTAGCACCCCAGGTCATTTATCATGATCTTTTCCAACTCTTGCATTGAAGTCTCCAGTTAGAATCAGTTTGTCTTTGGCTGGAACCTTGGAAAGAACAGTTCTGACACAACTGTAAAACTCCTTTTTGTTTTCCTCGGGGTTGGTCATTGTCGGTGCATAAACACTAATGACTGTGGCTTATACTCCCCTCTCCAGTGGCAGTCTCATTGTTATTATCCTATCACTAATCGGTGTAGGGTCCTGGTCAAGAATGCCGGGAATGGAGTTCCTCAGCGCAAGACCGACTCCGCTTTCTCTGCGATTGCCTTCATCCTTTCCACTCCAGAAGAATGTATAGCCACAGTCTACCATGCTGTCATATCCAGGTAGACGAGTCTTACTCAAAGCTGCAATGTCGATGTTATATTTGCTTAGTTCCTTAGCTACTAGAGCAGTCTGGTGTTCAGGTCTATCAGTGGCAGCACGGTTCAGCAATGTCCGTACATTCCACTCGGCTAGATTCAGTTTTCTTCTGCATCCTAGCTGACTTTTCACTGGTCCCCGGAGCGGGAGGTGACCAGCGCGAACCTTTTTTGGCCGGGCGTTGTTCGATCTGGAATGAGTGTTATCTGTTGTGACCATTGTCATAGGAGCTGCATGCAAAGGATTTGAAGTAAAACTAGCTTTTGCGTTGACTAGTATCACTCTCTCGGCAAAGTGGGGTGTTTAGCGACGGGCAAGGGCTAGCCGAGACATGCCGCCACCTCACTTGCTGCAGCGGCTGACCAGAGAATTGGTATGTTAATTTCTGCTCTTAAGGGCGCCACATCTCCCTACTGGGTGATCCACCACAGACCTTAGCGACCGATCTTGTTTTTAGTTCTGCCAGGACGCCCAGTGCGCCCTCCTCATTGGTGAAGTTGTACCAATGGGGTTGCCGGTTTAGTCGCCGACTACTCGACCATGCGACAGGTTGTATCGGATTACATGTTACCGATAGCAGGCTTTCAGTGCCTGACCTGACATGCTGGATGAAGGTACTTCTTAATAAAACGTGCTTAAAATAAAAATTGAATCAAAATATAATACTCATTACTCAAATATTTGCTCTTATACATTATGTCCCGAATGAATTATACTCATATTGAACATGTTGATGTAAGAACAGACTTGAATGTGTTGATGCACCAATAGTTTCGATGTATCACAATGATCTAATCCCGAATGTCTATGAATGTGTCCTCAATAATCTCAAAGTAGCTTTTAGTCCAAAAAGCACTTTTTAATAGCAATGACTAATTTAAATTAAATCATACTATCAAATTATAACTGAATACAAATACAAATTCAGATCATTCATTCCCAAGACATAAATTAAAACAGGAATGAATAGTCCTTTATATACAGACTGTCACCTGAATTATGACAAAATGCCCTGAATGGTGGACATTTTGGATGGAAAGTTTCATCAAATTCGTAAACATGGTTAGGTCTTGAGCTTAAATTCAAGTAAACATCATTAAGAAGGCGACAATAATCAGGTAGGCCAAACATATGCCCCCAACTGCGGACAAAGGTCAAGCACAAAATATAAATCAAAAATATACATATCACTACCTTGTAACGTAGATATGATTCAATAACACTATCTTTTGAAACTTGCTAAATTCAGACTCTTTACTAAAGTACTCGTCATTATTTGGCATTATTTGCAGTCATTTATCACTGTCATTGTTAAGCAATTCAGTATCAAATAGATTTGAATCATAGCTTGATAAATGGAGTGAGACCACATTTAATCTCTTTTAATGTAATAAATGTCCATTCATTATTGTATATTTGCTAATATAGATGATGAACAGCCCATAGTAATTCACCTCAGTACATGAAATCTTGACAGTGTAATCAAAGATGTACGTGCTTTTGTAAACTAATGTGATAAAGAGACTGCCCTAAGGAAGTAAAGCGAAATTTAATAAAACAAATACATTTATTTTGTATCGCACTGTCAACAAAATTTTAAATTTAAAAAAAATGTTAAATCTATAATTTAAATCTTCAGAAGCTTGAAATACACAGACCTGCTAAGATTTAGACAAGAAGTTAACCCAATTATTACCTCGCGATAAGATGTGTCGGCCGCTTTACAAGGGTAAAAGGCAATGCATTAGTTGAATAAATTCATCTGGGAGGTAATCTAGCGTTACCGATGATTTGTTCACTAAGCAGAGTCTTCAAAGTTGCCTATTATCTTCCGTTTGCATAGAGACAATATGTAGTTTCTACATCCTTGCATATATATGTGTGTGTGTGTGTGTGTGTGTGTGTGTGTGTGTGTGTGTGTACAGGCAATTGTCCGCAATATGCATACTTGACCTGTTGTTATGTTTGCGCTCCACATATATTACGTACTTCTGACAGAGCGACAGGTGCTGGGTGAAGTTCGCATTTGCAACATGCACATGGAGAGAATATTTGCATACCACTGTACTACTTTCGTGTACTAAGAATGCAACTTGTTGTAGGTATGGAGGGTCCATTTTACGAAACTAATCCATGATGTCATAGTCTCGCGAGTGCTGCACATTATGTCGTCTGCTTATAGAAACTGGCTAATTGCTCTGGCTGAAAAATAACTTCCCATCACCAACGCCCCATGAACAACCAATAAAATCACTAAAATCAGGCAAAGCTACACACGGAGATGTAAATACAAATAGTACATACACTTGATTTGTACAGTATATATTTTCGTTATATATATATATATATATATATATATATATATATATATATATATATATATATATATATTGCTTGGGACGAGTTTCACGCCCCACTTCTACATTTCCTTCATCGCTCTACCTTCTTCGTTCTGCTACCTACCTTTTTTTTAAACTGTTGGCCTTGCCACATAAGGAATAATTTGTGGAACAGTAATGACTACAACATATAATTAGCATAGGGACATAAAATATAAAATGACTAGGAAACTAATATGTGATGCTAGATTTTCAAGTGGATTTATGATAGAAAGATAGATATCCGCTTGATGCAAGAAAAGTACTCAATGATCGAAGCCTTGCGTCTCTGGAAAAATGAATGCGGCCATGAAGCATTTTCTGCAGACAAAAGTAGTATGGGGAGCCATTCTTTTTGATTCTAAATTTAAATTAAGGATAAATACTTCCCGCTAATAGCTGGGAGGAAGAATTCATATTGTACAAGGCACTATTGAAAATTTAAATATCATTTGTAAAAGCATTACTGGGCGAAATACTGATGACCTTGATTTGATACATAAGTTGGAAGAGTGTAAATGGCGGAAATGCCGATATACCTATTATTGTTGGGAATTTCAGCAAGTAATAGATTCGCTTAACAAGGAGCAGAGATATTTTACCTAAATTTACAGCATAGTATTGTCTTATTGACATAAGGCGTGATTTACATAAAGAGAAAATACAATTTGTATGGCACACAAGTAATATTTATTCTGCAGACTTGACTAATTCTTGGTCTCTCACAGCCCATTAAGCAGTAATCTGAAGGTAAATTCATGCTATCTATTTGTTCGAATTACTCGGCTGTTGTAGTTTTCCTATAGCTGTTTAAAGATAAACGCTGCCTAGGATAACTTAAATTGATGAAGAATACAAACACACAATACAAGATAATGTGAAGGCTATTAAGGAAGTAAATATGACAACTGATCCGGATATAAAATTGGAATTGGTTAAAAAAAAAAAAAAACAGCTATTACGTTTGCTTCCAAAAAAAAAATAAGAAATCCTGAATTGGAAAGAAAAACGAAATAAATTTGGAAACAAAAGAAATGTTAAAGTTAGATTAATCCAAGTCAAACGGAAATTAAAACAAAGCTAAATAAGATAAATGGGGAACTAGAGAACAATATAAGCAAATTAAAGGATCTATGCTTGTTTTAGCTCGAAAGGAAAATGGATAGAGGAAATTTGGGGGCACTAGATATTTCACTACCATAAGGGAAGGGAAAGTTTAAAAGTAAGTTTACAAGAAAGATGACATTGGAAAAATATATGATGAAAACAAAACTATTTGCAAAGAAAAAAAGTACTACAAATCTTCATAAAAGAGAGATCTAACAACATTGTTCGTAGAGGGCGCTGCAATAATAATAGATGGTTCAAAATTATGGTTTAATTTAGCAGCAAATATCTTTCATGAGTTTAAAATGAGTTGGGACTTGAATTAAACTATAAAATGTTTTCTTGTTACGACTACGTAGGAATACACAGTTAAAAAATTAATCAAGGAAAGCGATGAACTGGCGTTAGCCATAGCTTTCCACCCAAAAAGAAATTTGTTGCATAAATTGAATCTATATCAAAAGATAAGAGAATTGTATGCATGCCTTGAGAAATGGAAATAATTAGATGTATCCATTATTGGTAGAATAACGGTAGTACAAACTTTGCCCTACGTGAATTGATATTACCAAAGACAGCTCTACCAAATCCCACAACCGCGAGGATAGGGAAACCAAATCAATATTTTTTTATTTATATGGGACCTGATAAATAGCTATAGCGAGGGTGGATTGAAAAAGTTGTATATATATATATATATATATATATATATATATATATATATATATATATATATATTGTTTTATAATTTTCATTACAGAAAATGGTGAAAATGGGAAAATAGCTGTTCTTGACATAATTGAAACGATAGTCCGTGATTATTTTCTTTAAGGGAAATATCCCGCCTTATAGAATTCATAACACCTGTATAAACTGATTTTATAGATGCTTGAAGTGTAATGCTTTACAGTTGCAAAGAAAATATAGCACTGACTAAGTAACAATCGCTAGTCAAGGTTCTGCTATGTTGACCTATCTATACCTTGGTTGATCGATCATATGTTTTTGAACAGAAATATTTAATAGACAAGCTCATGAAAGTTAACACAAGCACGTAATCTTCTCTATAAATGTACAAGACAGAGCAAAATGAATTGGCAATGGTATCAAATGAAGTATGGGGATACATATTCATAACTCGCCATTTTAACTGGATGCTTGTAAACTAAATGCCATTGAAATGTACACTAGACACCACTTAAATTTACCCAGAATATCATATTAAATTTACCCTGAATATCATTTAAATTTACCCTGGATACCATTTCAATGCAACCTGAATGCAATATAAATGTACCCTTGATACCATTTAAATGTACCCTTGATACCATTTAAATGTCTCATGGATACCTGAATGCCATATAAATGTACCTTTGATAACATTTCATTGTTCCCTGGATACCATTTAAATGTAACCTGAATGCCATATAAATGTACCCTTGATAACATTTCAATGTAACCTGAATGCCGTATCAATGTACCCTTGATACCATTTAAATGTAACCTGAATGCCATACAAATGTACCCTTGATGCCATTTAAATGTCTCATGGATACCATTTAAATGTAACCTGAATGCCATACAAATATACCCTTGATACCATTTAATTGTCTCATGGATACCATTTAAATGTAACCTGAATGTAATACAAATATACCCTTGATAACATTTCAATGTTCCCTGGATACCATTTAAATGTAACCTGATACCATTTTAATGTATCTTTTATTCCACTTAAATGTACCGTTGTGGAGGTCCAGTACATTTTCAAAGAATATGTTATAGATTTAAATGTCACATTATTTAATGTTTTCTTTGGTGTGCAAAGAATTGATAAGGAACTGGTTAGTTGCACAATAATTTTGGGCAAAACATTGTATATATGCATGCAAATATAATAACATAATTTTCCATATGACTGATAAGATATAAAAACAAATCATCGCTTCCTATCAAAATAAATTACACAAAATAAAGGACATAAAAGGAAGCCTCCCAAAACTACTCTTCGGCATATAAACAAAAAATGAGTTCTTGCATTTCTTCCAAACATTATATCAATTTTATTATAGTATATATATATATATATATATATATATATATATATATATATATATATATATATATATATGATCTCTCTCCAATGAAATATGTTGACCTATATATATATGATCTCTCTCCAATGAAATATGTTGACCCTATGTATTAATACTATCTCAGTTAAAGCCCACTTTTCTACTGAACATACATAATACTATGTATGTGTGTTTTTTTTTTTTCTTAGGAACAAGTTAGAATTAAAATCAAGGAAAAAAGAAGAATGGCTAACGAATGATTAGTTTTAATAGGAGTGGCAGCTTGTGGTGATTTTCTTGATAAAACACAAACTTCCTTTTAAAACGTGCGCAGGTCTACACGCTGAAGACCGATTTACAAGTGTTATGCACCAGCTCTGTTTTGTGTCAGATACTCAGACGGTCGTCAGAAAAGAAGAGACCACACTCGAAATGCCCATAGTGACGGGAATAGTACCATGTTTTCTAGTAAACGTGCAAAGCGTCCTATGTCAGCAACAATAAAATGTGGCCCTATAACAGAAAAAACAGAGTTTTACGGACGTTTTACTTCTCTGAGGAGTGGTGTCGATCGTGATTTAATCTTGAAAACATACCAGATGAATTGGGCATGTCCAGTTGATGACATGCCACCAGGATGTGACTGTTAGGGGGTATCCAAGTGTTACGTGTAGGCTCGTACAAAAGTAACAAAAGAAAAGTGTGAAGCCAACAAGCTTTGTTAATTTTAACAAAATAATTTATTTCCCTAGAAAACAAGGTAAAAATATTTAATAGTTCTTACGGTTTGTAATCCAGATATTAAACCTAGAATTGAAAAATATAAGTCCTATCACTAAACAGTTCTAATTGAATCCAGGTTCGAATCTCTATGAAGTTCCAATATGGAAGGCGATGACGTCAGATGAGGTCTTTGTACTGATGGCAACAATTACTCGTTGAAACACAATTTATAATGTTCCCATTTAGAATTCCAGAATAAATTTCCACTGTATGTCTTTGTCCAAGAACTTTTATAAAAAAGAGCACTTATGTAATTTTCTAGAGAATAAATTATTAAATTCCAAAAAATAGATGAACTTCAGAACAAGCCGGCATCAACAATAGAAACAGCTTGTACCCTCAAGGTGTAAGATACGATTGAGTGAAAAACTCTGAGAATGAGTATTAAAACCCTCAATTTTAGATCACATGGTGGCCCACGTGGTCACCCAGACGAAACAACGCAGTAAAAGCGCACAGCCGATAGACAAGTACGCCTTGAAAGAACTTAACGAATCTTACTATAAGATTCAATAAAAAAAGTTTTTACAAATTAGCGCTATCACGCAAACAGAACATGACCTTGGTAATAACAAATCGTTTTCACTCGATGTTTACAAAATCTATGAATCAAGGTGAGCTAAAAATAGTGCTTAAGCAACCGTTACATTCTAATCAGGTCAAGTGAATTTTCCGAAAAGAGATTCAAATTCAATGAAAATTATCATTACAATTAAATGCAATGAAACAAAATTAATATAAAAAAGAATTTAAAACTAACACACAAATAATTAAATTACATATACGTAACACAAGCTACTCCTACATACATACCTTGCCCCCGATACACAGTCAGATTTGTAAAGAGATACATGTGTCTTTAACCTCACATATCACTAAAGACATGTACATGAGGAGAAAGGTGCTAGAAAATGGACATTTCAAACTGAATGTACATCTACGGGAACGACAGCAGTTTGTATAGTGACATTCACAAGCGTGAAATAGTGAAACTCTGTTTAAAGTCAATATTGCTCTTCAAAACATATGAAGTGGCCACGGTTATGTTTGCTAACTAGTCAACAATAATAAACTTTATGATGGTGGGAGGGAGTAGCATGCTGGGGTAGTCACTTAGGCAACACTGAATCTGACATCATACGTTGATATTAAGTGGCGTATTAGCAAACTATAACTAATATTAGAAGGAAGCTAATTCAGCATGGACAACACAGTTCTTGATATTTAAATTACATACAGCCTAATTAATGCCTGTTAGATTACTTGCCAATACTCTATGTATTATAGTCTCTGGCTATTTGAAGTGCAGACAACCTAATTAGACAGCCTAATTAGTGCCTCTCAAATTACATCCAAGTACTCTAAAGTCTTACAGTCTCAAGCTAGTTAAAGTGAAGACAGCTTAAATAGTGCCTGTAAGATTACATACAAACACTCTTATGTCCTATATTATCATGCTATTTAAAGTGTTGACACTCTAAGCAAAACATCTAAGATTACATAGAAATTATCTTATGTCCTACAGAATCATGTTATTTAAAGCCAAACTGAACACTTCAAGATTACATGCAAGTAATATTATGTCGTAAAGTCCCAGGTTATTTAAAGTGCAGACAGCGACATTAGTATCTGTAAGACTAGATACAAATATTTTTATGTCCCTCAGTCTCCATCTTCGCAAGCCAAAGTTCCGATATGTTAGCCTATCTACATCTTTGCCGATATATCACATATCTGAGCGCATTGCATTAGCGACAACTATTGGTTTCACTAGTTTCCTCCCTTATTATGTAATGCTATCTACCCAATAGCGTGTAACAAGGGCAGCCGAAAATGGTGGAGGCAATTGACTTCAAAAGTATTCTTCTGACTACACACCAGAAAGAAGCCATTACAGGTGCATGTGAGGAAAATGATGTATCTGTGCAAACACGGACCGGTAGTGGAAAATCGCTTATGTACCAGTCCATTCCAGTAGTGTGCACCCCTTCTCTAGATCAAGGCGTAACGGTGTTCAAACTTGAAAAACTTCATATTGATTGGATGCTGTGGCCTATCACCACATCCAATGAAATTCACAGACCAGAAGCACTGAACATCTCTGATCGATCCACGAAGGAGTAGATAGGTTAACATATCGGAACATTGGCTTGCGAAGACACACAGTCTCAAGATGTTTAAAGGACAGACAGCCTAATTAGTGTTTGTAAGATTACATACTAATACTTAGGTCCTACAGTCTCGGGTTGTTTAAAATGGCACACATAATAATTAGTGCCTCTAAGATTAACTACTATTATGTCATACAGTCTCCACTAATATAAATTGCAGGCAGACAAATTGGTGCATGTAAGTTTACTCGCAACTACTCTTAATTCCTGTTCTCTCAAGCAATTTATAGTGCAGTAAGCTTAGTTAGTTCCTGTAAGATTACACAGAAATTCACTTACTTATGTTCAAACATCATAAGCAATATTAGCAGATTTAAAATCATGACTTGTAAATAGGAATGGATATTTCTTCATGTCAAGTAAACGAGTACTTTTGTTCGGATTAACAGTGCAAGACTAATTTAAAATAATTTTAATACATATTTCTGATGCAACTTTAAGAGTACTGGTCAATACATACAAATAAATTGTAAATGCTAATGTGAGATCAGTTGCTGTCACATTGCCGCATTGTGGCAATCAATGCCTCAACCGAAAATATTGGGGGGGGGGATGCATTACGATACAGCAACACAGGTAAGTTATTCAGTTCCAATGCAATTCTAGTAAATTGCCTTGCCCAGTTGTTGCAAGCAGTATGAGCGGATATTTGTTACAGTTATGTCACACACACACACACACACACACACACACAGTGATCAGAAAGGTCAAATATCGGTATTAAGTTTCATATCTAAGAAACTAAAATGACGCAAAGCTCTATATTCGTCTTGTTACGACCATGTAGTTTAATTACTTGTGTGTTAAAATTTGAATTCTTTTTATTTCATTTTTGTATCATTATCTTTTATTACGATGATGATTATGTTCACGGGATATGAAATTTGTTAAAGAAACATCGTGTTTATTTAGAACGTAAATATGACTCTCGGCTTTCGTAAGTTTTTTTTTTTTTTTTTTTAGATTGCCGGGTTGATAAACAACCGGCGTAAACGACTGGTTGTGGCCGAGGTAATTTTCTAAGCATATGCGATTACACCGTGTACTGCGATTGTTAGAATATGAAATAACCACGCATTCTTCGTGCGCGTGCATGAAATGACGTCTTACTTCGGTTTTAAAACACTTAGGTCCCTGTGAAATAGTCAGAGTCGTTCTTACACCTTGAGAAGAAGGTATTATTTTTCTTGTGCTGGAAAGAGTTTATTTTTCTTTACATCTGTAGAGCTAGAGATGTGTCTTGTTATAGATGACAGATATAGGAGTTCATCTACTTTTTAAATAATAATTTATTTTTCCCTGGAGAACTACACAAGTGGTTTAGGACAAAGACATTCAGTGAAATTCATTCTAAATTGGAATAGTACAGTACAAATTGTGGTTCAACGTGGAATTCTGGACATTTGCGTAAAGACTTCATCTGACGTCATCGTCCTCCATCTTGGAACGTCATCAAGATTTGAACCTGGATTCAGTTAAAATTATTTAGTGATAGGACTTTTTTTTCAGTCCTAGGATAATTGTTTGGATTTTCTTCGCAAACGGTGCGTCCTATTTCATATTTTCACCTTTTCACCGTGTTTTCTAGGGAAATAAAATATTTTTTGTTAAAACTTACAAAGCTTGTTGTCTTCACTCTTTTCTTTTGTTACTTTTGAACGAGCCGATACGTAACAGTCTAATTTGCATTTTAGCTAATATAAATGTCAAAAGTTTATATTTATTATTATTTCCTTCTAAATATTGAAATATAAAATTTTATTTTTATTTTTAACGACAAATACTTAAATGCAGGAGTTTTTAATGTTGTGCTTTCAGTAGCATGCAAAGACTAAGAGACATAAGATCCAGGCTTCCTTCTTTGAAAACCCTAATATACAGGCCTCGCACGGATATTACTTTCTTTTTTGTTATGTATACCCAGTCATTATTGTACATGTACTACTATAATTGTTACACCTTTTGACATTCTGCATTTGCTAACTCTCCTTAGAGCATGAAATCTTCGTGTCATCATGGGTTGCCCAGTCTACGTGCGTCTATTAATACGGTAACCAGACTGATTAAAGGGAAATAACAAATACGTGCTTGGCTCAACTTGAATTGGTTGTATTTAACACACCAATGTGTTCATTGCAGATGAGCCAATTTCCATAATTTGTGCAGTTTTATAATAAATGCATATTGAATCTGGTAATTACTTAGCAATATCTTCATGATTTGAGTGAACATTGAGTCGGTGTAATTGTAGATCGAGGCCAAATTGGTAATAAAATGTAACAAATAATGTTGGCGTTTTCAATTAAAATTCATATTACATATGTACAGGGCTCAATAGTTACCCTTTATATAATAACAATCTCTTCATTGTCTTCCATATTATCAACGTATTATTTACCCTTTTAATCGTCAAAAGCACATCTGTACATTTACAATATTTTGTATCGTTAATAATAAAAATTATTTCAAGTGTTCAATTTTATTCACAAACAAATTTTGTTATTTTTGTGAACAGTTATACAAGTTTCATTGTAAACTTGTGTTTTGTTTATGAACTGTCGAACTATAGATAAACTATAGATAAAGAGGCCTGTGGAATGTGTTTCTCTGTTTATATCTTCCACGAATGACAACAATTACTTTCCTCTGTAGGAGGCCCCGAGTGGCCAAGTGGTCTAAAGCGCTCTCCGTTACGGATCACTGCCATCTCACCTCTGCCTGCGTGGGTTCGAGTCTAGGATTCGGCAAATGTGGATATGTGAGAAAGCTTGCCAGTAGCTTCTCGTGGGTCGGTGGTTCTTTCCGGGGGTTTCCTGATTTCTTCCTCCACCATTAATACTGGCCTATCGTGTGCTGAAAAATGGCGTTAAGCCCCACAACAACAACAACAACAACTTTCCTCTGTGCCACTAACTTATTTACGTTTATTTTCTAAAATCACAATAAGTTACACAAAGGAACTGTTATCTGATTATATTTTCAAATATTTACATCAGAGGCGCCGTCAGTTGAATAATTTGCACGATTACATAATCCTTTTAATTTACTTGATTACACAGCCTTTCAGTTTATCTGATCACACAGTCCTTTGGGTGAACTCAATTGTTTTCTTGCAAAACTTGTGTAAACACTTGTCTAAAATATATTTCACTTGAATGTATGCTTTCCGATTTAATATCAATTTTGATAAATAAATAATTTCAAAATAACGACAGGAATTTCTAACATCAAGTCAACATATCATGAAATGTGCATGTTTCTTGTTCTATAATTCTAATCGTTCCTATGCATTCGTTTACTAATCACATTTCTAATGATGTTGTTAGTGGTGTTGCCCATTTCGTTTTCTTTTTTCTCTTGATCATTTAATATCTTGTATTCTTTTAAAGAAATATTGTATCTTTTCTAAATTGATCTCAAAATTTCAAAATAACCAACTTAATTGATCAACGAGGAAAAATATAAGAATGTTTTAATATCACAACTTTCTTAGAATAGATGAAGGAGAATGCAAACGATGAAGGCCAATAGTACGTTGTGTATGAAAAAGAGTATGCAGAGTACTTTGAATAAGACCATGAGTATGACCAAGAGTAAGTTGAGAATGGTCAAGAGTACGTTGAGTATGAAAAGAGTATGTTGAGTATGACCAAGAGTACGGTGAGTATGACCAATAGTACGTTAAATATGAGCAAGAGTACGTTGAGTATGACCAAGAGTACGTTCAGTATGACCAAGAGTACGTTCAGTATGAAGCTGAGTACGTAGATTATGACCATGATTACGTTGAGCATAACCAAGAGTACATTCAGTATGGAGAAGAATACGCTGAGCAAGTCATAATGAAACAAAACGCAGACAAAAGAGAAAATCTATTATTCAGTTCACGTTTTCTGGTTATCTGTGCCCCATATATAAGACTAAACAGTACCATATGCCAGCACAACTGACATAATAATGTCGACTGAAAATAACAACAAAAAAAACCCACCTCACCCGTCTGCTGTACCCTAATCTGTAACCTAAATCAAACTTTAAACGTATGCATTCCGTGGATGCTTTAAGACTGCAATGAAGTAGATGGTATTTATAAAGTGTTTTGGTGCTACTGTAGTCCTAGTTGCTATGTTCAATACCCAAATAAAGTATGTAGTATGGTAGATTTTTCAAGGTTTCGATTGACTGTGGTCATACTGTTTTGCCGGAGAGCATAATCCCAACTGTGTGAATCATTGGTGCATATAAGTGACAAAACCCTATGCAGTCTGTCAGCAAACTATATTTCTTACGATGCTTACAATGTGCAATAATAAATTGGAAATTTTATATATTTCCTGGTCACAAGTTTGAGAGCTATGATACGTTACGTAAGTAAATAATTATTTTAAAAAAACATTTAAATCCCACTTAAAATGTATACTTTGGACACTTTGTAAACATTTTTGGCACTCAAGCTTGTATTTAGTTTTCATACTTATGTTTTCTTTTTGTTGTTTCTTTTGGTTTGTTCTTTTTTATAAATTGGAAATTGGCAATTCTTTGCATGACCTTGGGTTGTCAGTACAGTGATGTAATTGAGCAATAACAAGTTGTCACTAAAATTTCTTTAAAAAACGTGGCTACCCCAGCTGCTCAAGCATCTTTCAAAAGTTGCAATAAAGGTGTTTTTTTCTTTACTACATAATGTTTCTAAGTGTACAGAATTATTCAAAATGAGATATTAAATGGTCTAGAACTGTTGAGTTCCTTACTACTTGTCTATTCACTATATCGAAGATCTAATCTTTTTGTGGCTTCCGTAGATTAACAAAGACTTGAAGTACATGAAACTCCGTACACCTATCAAAGAGGACTCAACAAATTCGCGTTTTTCTGATCTCATGACTTTTGTACAGCTTTCCTTTTCTTGTATATATCGAAGCAGATTAAACAGACAGTGTCAAAGCTATACAAGACAGTGTCAAAGCTATACAAGACAGTGTCAAAGCTATACAAGTTTAAGTTTGGTTATTGACATAAGCATTTATAGTCTCCTTGCCACTAGAGATATTAAGCACTGTAACCGATAGGTGAATAAAACAAGATGCAAAACTCAAAATATTAAATTTTAAGAAGTATCATGACATAAAAAACATATGCGCAACACACTGAGACTGTTTCAGTTCCCGATTGCAAACAGACAGTGACATTATCATGTATATGTCTCTGTGCTTACATAAACATGCAAACATACAGTGGCTGTCGTAGCACACAAACATGGCCGACAAGTGTGTGTGTGTGTGTGTGTGTGTGTGTGTGTGTGTGTGTGTGTGTGTGTGATTTAGATTTAACGTAGCTTTAAAAAATGTTAAGTCATATCGCTACGATGTCTTCAGTGTGACAGTTTATAATGATGTCTTGCACTGGGGCATCATGCCGCAGACATGTAGCATGATGTCCCACCCAGTCACATTATCCTGACACCAGGCCGACCAGTCCTAACACTAACCTCTTAATGCTGAGCGCCAAGCGAGGCAGCTGTTAGTACCATTTTTAAACTCTTTGACTCGGCTGGGGTTCCAACCCGCGACTTCCCGCACCCGAGGCGGACGCTCTACCATTAGGCTACCGGAGCGGTAGGAGTGGGGGGCAACCTGACAAAACTTTAATTTATGAAAAAAAGAAAAAGAAAAAAAAAAATTGTTTGAGCAAGAACTAGGAGAGGCCCGGGTGTTTCTTATCCCAGGGCCCATGATCGCTCTCTCGCTCTCTACGGCCCTGCACACACACACACACACACACACACACACGCGCATCTCTCTCTCTCTCTCTCTCTCTCTCTCTCTCTCTCTCTCTCTCTCTCTCTCTCTCTCTCCTACATGCAAGCATGCACTTTCCTGGAGAACGCGTGCGCATGGAGACCTAGGCAAAGATATATCTCACTGTCGTAGTCTCTTTCAGCATAATAATGTCGTATAAATCCATATATGCAGGTATAGAAAAACTGTTATAACGACGGTGTCCGCACAAACACACGCGCGTTTCTTTCTGTGTATTTCTGTCCCATACAGTAATATTACCTCAAACCATGCTTAAAAGCAAACAAAGGTTGTTGGAGCCCTTATCCACAGACACAAATGCACAACGCTAATTTTTCCTTCCCTGTGTATGCGCATCTATCTAAATATCTATTTATCTATCTATCTATCTTCGATCGATCTATCGATCGATCGATCGATCGATCTGTCTATCCGTCCATACGACCGTCCGTTCCTCCCTCCTTCCCTCCCTCCTTCCCTCTATCTATCTATCTAAGACGGAGATAACATAAATTATAGTAGTAGTAATAGTAGGAATAATAATAGTAGTAGTTTCATTGTAGTGCCATCCTGTTAGTGTTCGTGATTGTTTATTACAATATCATAGCCATTACAATCATCACAATTACCATTATAACCAATATCATCATTTGTCTTTTGAAGAATGTGTGCATTTTTCTTTAAGAGAATATTCACCTCCCAATTAATATTTTATATCCAATTTTCACCGTAAATAGAGGCTATAGAAGACAAGCATAAATTCTATACAGATGTTAGCATTTTCTGTCAAGCAGACCACGTTGACTGTATAGTGATTTTTATTAATGAAATAAAATAGAAATGATATTTGAAACAGATAATGTTTAGAAATTGTCATATGATTTGATATGCCAAGGAACGTGTGATATGATTCGATATGCCAGGGAAGGTGTGATATGATCTGACATGCCAAAGAAACTGTAATACAATTTGATATGAAAACTAATGTGTGATACGATGTGATAGGCCAAGGAAACTCTGACACGATTAGACATGTCAAGGAACTTGTGATAAGATTTGATTTGACAAGGAAAATGTGGTACGATTTGATATGCCAAGGTAATACAGTCAATGTTAAATGAACACTGAATACTTTCATTCTTTTTTTAGACTTCGTCATTTCATTTAAATTCAAAACTAATAAACTTACATTCTCTATAAATTAATGTTTGCTGAAATCAGAACAGACTGCTAGATTTACCAAGACGTGTTGTATTAAATCTTGTCTACATATCGACATGCATACAAGTTAAATACGATTTCAAAATAAGACAGTGTGGTTTCCGATTGACAATCAAGAAAAGGATCGACATATATTCCACCACATCGAAATGGTACAGATTGGTCGACTGATGGCTATTGTTTTTGGGGGGGTTTTTTTTACTCCTATATGATATCTCTGATAATGTTTGATTTTTTTAAAAAAAAATTAAATATCGTGCTTCGGACCTCTTAGCATCCGTACCAAAAACGAACTGTGTCGCTTGCACATGAAATCTAAAGCGAAAAGTTAAAACATGGCTTAGTAAAATACATTGCATATCAACTAGTGTCAATGAAAAGGCTAGTTTGCATTTTTTCGTCTAAGATTTTGGAGAGAAATAGAGGGAGATGGACCCCATTTCCAATACCTCTTGCAGCTGCATTATCGGAAATTATTTGAGACGAATTAACATAAATTACAGCAACAACGAATAGATTTATGTTGTTGATAACATCACTTATATAGACCACAACATAATTTGACCGTGATATTTGTGTCACGTTGATTGTAAGGAGTACATCAAGAGGTAACTATTTTTATCGAAATAAATTATGACTTCTTAAATTTGACTTGTAAGGGTATGAATTTCTCTTCCAGCCATGGAGGATGCGAAAAATATAACGATGCAGGACTTAACGGAGAAGCAGATAGAAGGTTACTATAATATTTTGAGGCTTTACTTCTAATTTAATTTATATACAGGTTTGATAAACCTGTCCATGTAGATATGATGGACATAAGTAGTACTGATAGATTACATTTATTGCTAGTTATTAATTAGCATGATTCCTTGTATTATTATTATTATTATTATTGTTATTATTATTATTATTATTAATATTATTATTATTATTATTATTATTATTATTATTATTATTATTATTATTATTATTATTAATGATATTATATTGTTATTATTATTATTATTATTATTATTATTATTATTATCGTCATTTTTGCTGTTATTACTACTTCGAAATAAAGAGTAAAGTACGGGTAATAAGAAGAAATTTTTTTATTTCTTACCACTCTGCCATTGTAGGGGAACTAATTCGAGCGGTCTTGTGACATGATTGGTGTGTATAAAGTGGGGAGAAGATATGGAAGACACACTTATTCACTACAAGGATAATTACTGTTGTTGAAAAATGCATAATAGTTGTGAGGAATGATATTAACGAAATAATATTTACATCAGTAAATAAATATTAGCAAAAGCTACGTTTTTAAATCTTTCAGTAAATTAGACTGAAAATCTACATTATTTGTAACAATGTCTCTCCGTTCTGTAGTTCTGATATTTGTGTCCACCTGTGAAGTGGTACAGCATGTACGATGTGACCTCCTTTGTTTGCAAGCACGATAACATTACTGTATATGCATATGTATTTTTTCAATATTGTTATGTTATTCGTATTGAAAAGTCTTTCACGGTCAGGTAAAAGTAGCAAGGTTTGCAAATTATATATCTACTTATTTTTTTAAATTCAAAGTCAGCTTCCCCCTCACAGTAAATCTAAATTTTTGTCTCATGCTTACTAGTCAAAGTAACTGTGGATAATAGACTGAAAAATCTGACACTACTATGTGTAACTTTAAAAAAAGATAGATACATAAATCAAAAAGATAGATACATAAATCAATTATTTGTAATAATGTTCATGCATCATATTATTATTTATAAAGAACAACCGATGCTGCCTAAGGTATTCTATATATATATATATATATATATATATATATATATATATATATATATATATATATATATATATATTCTTAGAGAACACACAAATCATAGAGTTATAAACTATGCGTCTATGCAGGGCCGTGAATATGGTAGGACAACTAGGACAAAATTCCGGGGGCCACAAAGGTCAATGGACCCACCGCTGTCATAGCTGGTAATTCATAGGGGCCTAGTGGAGGATTTTCCTAGGGCCCACAAATCCTGTCAGTGGCCCTGCCTCGGTGCTCCAATATTAAGAAGTTACATGAAAAATCATTCAGGTGCTATTCACAAAGCATAATAATATTTCTGACAGACATCACCAACTAACTGAAAGTATTAACGTAATAAAGCATCAGTGAATGTTTATTACGAGAAGCGGAAACTCAATGTTTAAAGAGTCAAACGCGTGCCCGAAATGGTGCCAGTTTGGTTCACATTGGAGAAACAAACCGGACAGTCTATGGTGATTTGACATTGGGCAAGAGATTTGGCACGTGAAGGATATGACTTTCATTTGATTGCCGTGACATAACACATCAAAGCAAAGTCGAATAAGACTGAAGATAACATTGAATATCATATATATATACATATATATATATATATATATATATATATATATATATATATATATATATATTGTTGCTTTTGTTGTATGACTAACTCCATCTTTTAGTACATGTTGGTATATAGATGTCAGCCAGTATATCTAGCTGAGCATGAACCCGAGAAAACTCCGTAAGAACCACTGACATACATGAACTTACAGGCAATCTTTCTCACATACCTACATTGGCCGACCGCGAGACTCGAAAACACGTAGACAGAAGTGATCGCCCACCCGCATATGCATGGATAATCTGTGCCTGTTAACTGTAATTAGTAACGTAATTATGATACATATATGATATCTACCTGAGCATGACAACGATTATTATTGTCTATGAATGTGTCCTGAATAAATGTGAACCTACAATCCATGCAAATTCATTGTTTTACGGGAGCTATACTTGCCAAGATCAAATCTGATACGTCATTTAAGTCATGCAAGACTATACAATGACTTTGACACAATTAGCCTTCATTCAAATTATGCAAACAAAGGACGTATATCTCTGAAGCATAATAGCAGATCTTAATCACACAAATGAAATAATATACTCAATCTAACTGTGATAAAATTTAGGCAAACACGTGTAAGAGATATACCAGATTACATTATTATCAACTGAATCAAAATGCAAAGACAGCAGTATTTTGCTATGTTTAAAGTTAAATGGAAGAAAATTAGAATAATAGTTTGAGTGAAATCTAATTCTTGAAATTCATGGTGGCTTAACTTTCAGCCAGTGAAAATTGTCACAGGAGTTCATTATTTATAAGACTCCAAATCGTGACATAACTCTAATGACTCGGTTTAAGCAAGTCATTATTTATCGTGTAACTTCAGAAAAACGCGAAATTATCGAAAATCAGATCCAGACGTTCGGTCCGTGTCGCCTCGAATCTTCCAGGTTAGACTAACAGTGAAATATGTACAATTAGTGAAGTAGTTCTGATAATTTTGCATTCCTATTTTCCCTGTTAAAAGATATCCTTATTTTCATCTTGTGAAATAGAAGATTACCCATCATGGCATGCACGACTCTAATTTATTCTTATACTGGCCGCATTCTGTGACCTATATCAATAAATTGGAATACTATTACCTTTGGACGGATACTGGCAGATACATTATGAAAGGTTAGAACATTAAATTATACAACCGTTCTCTTAAATCGTTATTATCTTGACTAAGATTAACTTCTTATTAGAACCTAATTTGATGTGAACTTACGAACGCGGTGCGTTTGATCTTCGTAACTTTAATTCTTAAAGAAGGCCAGTACATAACAGACATAAGACTTTACTGGGACAAGTTAGTTGCAATTGTTACTCGTCCCTTTCCGCATCATACTCAACTAAGTACGCTTACACACTACACTGATTACGCTCTTACTATAGAACCACAGGTACCCGATGCAAGCTTGATACAAAAATGGGTAATAACCATATAAATAATATGTTCGAATACAAATGTATAATAAAAGACAAGATTTGTAACTCGCGAAATTGCATTGACACACATGGTACTTGATATCGTTGTTGTATTCGCGTTTACAGTGAAACACTTCGGTAATCAAGGTGTTATAATGTTCCTTTCTGCAGCGTGCTATCGGTAAAGAGACAGATAATGTGAACAGTTTATGACTTTCATAAGGTTCGACGATGTTGCACTTGTCCCAGATCACCCGTATGACCTTAAGCTTTATGATCACATCGTCTCTCCAAATTAAAGATGCTAACAGCTATTTACTTAAGCATGTAATTGCTTTTCACAAGAACAAAATCAGTAATTAAATCATCCATATTGGCAAAACCTCCATTCTAGAGAGTTGCACACAAGCGCCACAACAAGCCAGATTTCTGATCGGCCAAAATAATTAGAACATTTCGAGGTCATTACCATGCCTGGACAGCTGCCAAATCAGTTGTTGTCTCGACATACTTTGCTTTATAAATAAATTAGAACTTGCATGTTGTTGTAGGGTTTTTCGCCATTTTTCAGCACAAGATAGGCTATACATGGCGGCCAGTATAAATGGTGGTGGAAGAACCCGAGATCACCCCGGAAAGAACCACCGACCCACGAGAAGCTATTGGCAAGCTTTCCCACATACCCACATTGTCCGAACCCGAGACTCGAAACCATCCTGACAGAGGTGAGATGGCAATGATCCGTAACGGTGAGCGCTTTAGACCACTCGGCCACTCGGAGCCCCACAGCTTGCATACAATTTGTGTAGATTAGTTGGAGTCGGCAGAGCTCATTTTGAATTTAAGTTGGTTACATTTTTTTCTTGCAAAAAGTAATTATAAACTTACAGAAATGGGCATCTTTCGTTTTGCATTACAATGTATCAATATAGCTTCCCTATTGAAACTGCTGGTGACCTGGGGCATCCGTAACGCTGCATGACTAGATGAAAACATTTTGACAATCTTTTCCCCTTAACATTTCATAGTTCTGACTCATAAAGATGCGTGATAGCATGTTGAAAGGGAAGCTTTCTCCACATTAACATGACGACTACATAACAGAAAAATGTCAGTGTAAATGCAATCATTATTCCGAAATCAAGGGCTAAGTGCACAAATAAAACGTAATGTCTTCATAATATTTATCCATCTCTGAGTGAAGCTTACATCGGGTACCTGTTTTAAAAACGACGTCGTTTCTTTTGCAACATGTTTTAGACTGACATCAGGTAGGCATATTAGGCGTAAGTTGTGTATATCTGACATACTTGAAATGTTAAGCGATCGTGAATTTCGTCCCTTGTTAATTGTAGAAAATGCACTCAGAATGTGCATCTCCTTGGGGAGAAAAAGAAATCAGCATTTGTTAATATAAGGAAATGTTTTCTCGTTTCACGAATCAATGATTTAAAAAACATTTTTTAAAAAATAATGACATGTACTCACGAAGAAAAGGAAAGAGTCCTCTATAAAAAGATTATAAGGTAAAAGTTGCAAAATAAATGACTCAAAAATAAATGGAACAAGAAGTATACGTTTAAGTTTTGCTCAAGCACTTATCACAACTATACTATTATAAAATTCACACCATTTCCTGCTTTTAAAAAAAATCATTGTCCTTCGACTCTGATTAATGGAATTATAGAGCATATTCTATCGTCGGATAAATCATAGGTTTTCATTGCTTCCGAAGCTACATTTTCATTAATTTTATTTTAGAAATTAAGAGACAGTTTTATTAATTTATTTTAGATATTAAGGTGGCATACACATCATGTGATGTAAACCACGATGGTCATCTATCGGCGCCAGAGCTGAAGCGAGCATGTAGACAACTGGGGATATTTCTTTCCCAGGAGGAAGTGGATCAAGCAATGAAGGATGCCGACAAAGACGGTATTTGATTCCGTTTGTTCTAAATCATACGTCATTATACTCGTATCCCTTTCTTCTAATGAAAAACTATTGCAATTGGCAAAATCATACAAAATATATCTGAGCGTCTCTACTGCCGAAACTGCCACCATACCGGTGTTTATAAATAGCAATGTTGGAGTTGGTTGACTTGTTTGGTCACTGTTTTATAACGGGATTTTCAGCACAAATTAAATAGCTACAGCAAACCGAATGAATGGGTAATAACTACCTTTCCCAAGGATACAACTATGCAGCCAGCTTAAGTCGGATAGAATGTGTATGGAATTCGTGACCTTTGGATTACGAGTCCAATTCTCTAGCGATTGGTCTGCCCTCTTTCCTGGATATTGTGCAGTGCCTGGTAAAATATTTTAGTACCAAATGCATTAAAATACATCCACCACATTTTTCGTTTTGCATGGAGATCTTGTTTCCAAATGTATTATACATTCTGATTTATGTAAAGGCGCAAAAAAAAAAAAAAGAATGACATTCATCTTCCTTAAAAAAAAATTGCGCTTGGGGGACATGTTTAATATTTCAAAGTACATGAACAATATTTTGTAGGAACATATGTCGTGAATGATAACAGCGAAAAAGCGTACATGTGAAAGAATTGAAATCTATATCATATACGTTTCAAAACAATGGCACCTGTGACATATGTAATTGTCCCCCTTATATTCCGGTTGATTGTGTGTTTTAATGAAAATAATTAAAGAACGATTTGGATTTATTTCCTAATATTACAAATTATGAAACACATTCAATATTTCATTTTAACAAACAAGCCATGCTATTAAAACGCATTGTCAAAAACTGTATACTATTTTCTTCTTTTTCTAGTAAAATTTCCAACAATCTGATAGGTCAGGCCTTTCTCGATTTGTTTGTCTATCACGTGTATGAAGTGAACGGAATCTGACTGGTAGAAAAATGTTTGACATTCGCAAATAAAATTGGAGAAAATAACTCGCAGACTAAATACTACGTAATGTTTGTTTAATTCACCAACAAAGACAGTGAGGTAGACGATTATAGTTCTTGTGTATTTCAGAAAAGAATGTATACAGAATGATACGAATGACAAAAGATAAACGATAATAAAAATTTTAAAATTCGATAAATTAAAATTTAGGCAATCCGTAGGAGAAGGGGAAGAAGGAGTGTTCGGAGGTAACAATATTCCATATGAGTCACCGCCATGTTACATTTTAATCTGCCTATTTCAAACATTTTAGTATCTTGTAAAGACGAGATGAATGGAACATTGACATGGATCTGTACAAATGAACCACAGCTCACTATTAAATAAATCGTATTTTCAAGTGTTATATGAAATTATGATCCTCAAGCACATTTTGAGCTGTTACGTATTCTTTTATTTTCCAATGGCAGTTGCAGTAAAGAATTATTGTACCCTCTTTGTCTCTCGGTTTAACACTATAGAAGCTGTGCTTCTAGATCACCGAAAATTCTACGAAAACAATCAGTTTCAGAGTGGATTTATGGAAATGTCTGTGTAATTTCCAAAGTTTCAAATGTTAGTAAGCCTTATAATGTACAGATATAAAAGATAAACATAAACATGAGCTTTATGAATCAAAATACTTACGTCAGTCCCAACTATAAGTCTAGCTGTGATTACATATCAAGAAAGCAAACTAGCAAATTTTTTTTTTCTCTCTCTCTCTCTCTCTCTCTCTCTCTCTCTCTCTCTCTCTCTCATAAAAGCGGCGCAAGACCAGGCCAGATAATCACGGTTTCAAATCCAGAAGCTCCTTCTATATTCCACATGACTAATGACTATCTTTTCAGTTTGAGATTTTTCTCACTCGTGTGTTTGTGATTGCCTGCCTCAAAGTGAAGTTCAACCGGGACAGCTGTTTTATATTATATTAGATCATTAGGAACCGTAAACTGGTCTGGTCGTTCATTAAATCGCTATTATGATACAACCCACGTCTATGAGAGTGCGACATAAACTCCGTACACCTACTAGCACACAATTACGTGCTCAAGTGTATAAACGTACACGTCCACCGACACATATACATATAAGCACACGTAAATATACAGTCATAATAACATCAGTACACTTACTGTTCAGGATATAATCGTTACACCGACCTGGAGCAACCTAATTAGTGCAGCGACCTGTCTCAGCTTCTGTAATGAAATCACAATGTTTTCTTTAGTTTACGTTAATATTTTATCCAGCTCTGTGAATTTTACTTCCGTATAATGGAATCCAAGCATCCCTGATTGAATTCCATCATGTAAAGATTGCAGATCCATTTTGCTGAACTCAGATGTTTATATTAACTTAAACGCATCAATTATAGGCTCTGCACCTCTCTCATTGATACCAGAAGTCTTTACATCTGGGCACTATTTGAGAGTAGTCTATATTCGATCAAATCTGATCGATTCCGTATATTCTTAGACATCTTTTGCAGGATGGAACCATACAGGCTTGTTTGTACACAATAATTTGCGGCGGAATGGCTGCTTATTTTCACCTTCAAAAATGAAATTAAGACATTTGGGGAAGAGCAGCATTCCGCAGACGCTTTACCAGAGGCTTTATCTGTGCGCAGAGACGTAGGTGGTTTTCCATCTCGACCAGCACAGTCTCTAACACCGCCATGCTAATATTGATTTAACTCGGACTGCAAATCCAACTGGTGTATCAGTGATGGTAGCCAAAATTCCATTGGTCACTGTGGTGATACTGCCAATAGCATTTAGGATGACACACACACACACACACACACACACGTTTATATTTGGCTAGTAAAAAAATGGTTCTCATATTGATTTCATCTCGCTGCTGTTGTTCATTCGATTATTTTCTCGGATTGGTAACTTTAAAGGACTGACATAGCTTTTAATATTGATACTACGTGCTAGGCACACACGCACTTCCAGCCACTTAGTATCTTCACTGGTACAAACGCCACACAATCGTAGATATTGTTTTAACTTTTTGGAGTGGGGGATGATCCGGCGATTGTGTGTGCCCGATCTCTGGCACCACTTTCGCCTAGAAGTAAACCGAGTGTATATTAGGGTCTGGTAAGAATATATCTGAGTGTATATTAGTGTCTCGTGTAGATTATATTTAAGTGTATATTAGAGTCTCGTGTAGATAATATTTCAATGTATATTAGAGTCTCGTGTAGATTATATTTGAGTGTATATTAGTGTCTCGTGTAGATTATATGTGAGTGTATATTAGGGTCTGGTAACACCATTTGGAAGCAGATATTCATCAATACATTGAGCAACGCTTTCATCAATGTTATCTGCCGCTCTCTGCTCACATACCACTCTGTCAACGAATTCCACAACATCAACGAATTCCACAACATCATCACGGCTTGGCTACTCAAAATGCATCACGTATATGTAATTAAAGATTTTAAACAGAAACGCCAAAGACGGTTAAGTATCCGATAGGTAAGATTTTGTTCTTTTGATCAGAATCTTCAGCAACAAACGACCCTGATATTGCATATTTGTACAATTCTTTAACAATATCGTTCCTGTTGGTACACAATACTGATGTACCATTAAAACCACTTATCATCTATCGATATTATTGTACCTACCCGCCTCTAGTTCTTGTTAAAATGAACAAGTGAGATCCGGACTACTGCACTTGTTATATGTGAAGCTTAGGTTTAAAACAGACATCCTATAAAGTAATGAAAACAGACTGAGCATTTACTCCGCCGTCAGTTTTTTCTCTTCCCTGTCACTGGTTCACATTTCTTTACATGTGCTCCACCATGCTGTGTCTACACATTTTAGTAAGGGCAGTTCTGATAGGATCTTGAATACCTTTAAATCTCCATGTTATATAGTAGCAGTATTAGCATCGTGGACATTATAATTTTAATAACGGTCTCCGACTGATTCCGACATTCAAGAGTCACTGATTCCCCTAGCTTCATTTCATTCGGCCAAGATTCTCGCGGTGATAGCTTTGAGTGTCAAACATAACGTCACTGATTTTCGCGTTGGATGTTTTAAGTTTTCCAGTTTGATCTTGAAAATCACAAGCTGGCCCCAGAAAACGTCCACAGTAATATGGATGATAAATGGAGTCAAATCAGCATTTGTTGGTAAACCTGGTCAAATCCTCGTCACGAGTCAGGCATGTTATCAGGCATTTCGTTTATTATAAAGCGTTGCTTCTGAGTGATAATGTAACACCAACAAACGATTGGTGAAAGCTCGAGTGCATGCAGTTCCTCAACAGCAAGACCCCGCATATGAGGCTATCCATCCGAGTTGAATAAGGCAGCAGTGTTGAATAAAACTGCCATTCTGCCTCTTTAGAGCCTTGAGTGAACTAATAACTTTTATGGAGGTCCAAGCTTGTATGCCCGTACGAGTCAAAACACAAAAGATGTGAAGGTGCAACCAATGATACGACCCAATGAAATAAAGTTCATGTTGTCAACTCAAAGCTGATGGTGCTTTTCCTCGTGCTAGGGGCTATGCAGGCAAGTGCATCGCGCACACAAATACTCATCAAGAATGTTTGATTGACTTCATCATCGCTAGCAAATGGTTATTGGTCAATGGACTAGTGAGACGCTTAGCTTCCTTGGCGAGGCCACAACCAAAGACCTCTTCAACTAGGGAATCTTTGTTTCCAACTGAATAATGGATGATTTTTTTTTATTTTTGTACGTCCATGAAAGGTCCGCCCCCCAGCGTCTTTTTCAGAGCCAACCCTGGTCCAGTTCCCACAGCCCATAAATCAGCTACTTTTGTAACGGCGTGAGCTTCATCGGGTAACAACGCTGTTATAATGTGAAGAGTGAAAATATTCCACTGTCGTGTTTCATCGTGTCGATGCTTTGGTGCGAGGCTTTGGTCATTGTGAGGAATGAAAGCATCGCCAGATACGTGTTGTCAAAAGTTCTTCTGTGGACACAGATGGACTAACTGAGGGCAGTCGGTGCGTAAGTTTATACAATACAACGTCATTTTTGGCGGCGGCATTATCACACCAGACTGCATCTTTGGCTTTGCACTTCAAGATAAATACGACTGAGAATTTGGCCACAAAAAGTCGTAAAAATCTCAACAAAATCTGAGTATGTGTGTGAGTTGAACAGTGAAGGTAAACACACACACACACACACACCTGCACACACCAGCGTGTTATGCAGGGCTAGGCGCTGCAGGAATCCAGCGTTGAAATTGCAATTCACTCGGTTACACTAAAAGCGGCGGTGAGTTCTTACTTGGCATGAAAAGGATGGATGAAACGATTGAAGGGCCAATGGACTTTGCTATAAGATAACGTGCGCTACACTACAATGCAGTTATATCATTGTTGGCAAAACAGACTTTATGTCTCTTACCGTATGCAATATTGATGTCGTCGAGTACAAGATTTCCTTTGACTTCTAAAACATTTTACGCGAAAGAAAAATTCGAGCTGTGTCAAGAGCCTGAAAAATTATATTGGTCTGTATTAAACGTGATTCCTGGTCTCATACGAATAATAACGGTAATTTTGATACTTCTCTCTTGCAACACAGGCGTGTCCATGACCCATGTGAAAGCGGGTACATCCTTCAAATTAACAGTCTTTCATTCGATAATGACCTCGTCTAATACCTCTTACAAGACAGCTGTGTTCAGCTATCCATTCCCAGATTTGCTAACACTGAATGGTCGAGTGAACAATCGAAGGAAAACACCACCGAAGCTCTTTTTTAATATGTCGCATAAATGGGTATTCTCTCATTGACAATGCCCACAGGTCGCACACTTTCAAGTACAAATATCATTACATTAAAACTCAGGTAGATCACAAATGCACATTGTCAAAGTCTCCCCATGCAAGTCCAACTTGTATCCGTCTTCGTCCACTGGGATTGGGATGAAACGTAGGGTTGTAAACCAGGGACTGCTGCATGGAATATATAGAGGAGCCGCGGGAGTAATTGAGATCAAATCAACCGGTTCCACATTTGGGACGCCTTCGATGGTGTAAAGCTGAGAGGCTACGCTTCCAGAAACTTCTCTTTCGTAACTGCATATGATGGCGTCACATGTCAGACTAACTTGAATCGTGGTGGTGATCCTGATAATATCTGCCGCAATATTGTGAATGGTACCGTCTGTTTCTGCACGCAGAATTCTCATTTTATTAATAATTTAAGGCCAAGCGATAACTGTTCTTAGTAACGGCTGTGAAATGTCAACTTTATAGGGTGAAAACCAATGCCTTTAATGCCTTCGTGCATTAAGGAACGAAAATTCCAGGGTCCATAATGATGTTAGTGAACAACCGCTGCCAATTCGATTCGGCCTCATTGACGACTTGTTGTGCGTTGTTGCTGGCGCCATCTGACCCAACGATTCTTTCCTAACTGTCAATGAGTTTGTGGATCCGATGCTGGTCTAAAGTTGCGCAGTTAGCAAAGGGCACAAAATTACCATAACCATACTCTGACATGACATCCTTGGTGGTTGTCTCTGTTGTCATTATACATTTATCGTAGTTCTTAAATTAATTTGTTCAAACCCACGTTATACTTCTTCCGCACACGTCCACACCTTTTGATTTTGAAATAAATATACTGGTCCTGTGTGACATTCGGGAACCAGGCAAAGTATTTTCTTGGAGCTGTTGCCGCATTGTTAGCAAAACATAATGCTGTGTGGAAATTGTCGGCTGCACACATGCGAATACTATACTCATATAAATCTCTCAGTCATCATAGATCTCGCGAGTGTAGTGATACGGCCTCGGTCAGTGATATCGGTACTGAACAATAAAATACGCTATCATCTGGTACAATCAGAGGATCGAATACGAAACTGATTAGCGAACCATCCATCAAGCAGAACATTTTTGCCAGAAGAACTACAAGCCGTTCCGTTCACGCAAATGTTGAACTAACAGCAAGGTCTATTTTGAAATCACGGTAGTAGCAAAATCAGGAAAGTCTATCCTTTTGTATCCGCTTAAGATTCGCTGCGTATGCAAATTCGCGTCGCTCAAGTTATCTCTCCAAATCCATGTTATTGTTTAGATCTGTTTGCTCAACCATGCAGGAGACTCCTTTTGCATTTGTAATGTTTCTGGACCCATCAGTCACAATCGAGTAAATGTTTGCTCGTAGTCCCCACAATCGAGTAAATGTTTGCTCGAAGTCCCACGTATTCTTACATGGATTTGCCAGCACATTCAGCATTGAACATCCCAAACCACGTTTTCGTTCATGTTACTGAACAGCAGATGGACCATAAGATACTCGCTGCTGTCAGATTAGTTCATAAGTGATGTATCGCCCTGACTTTGGTGGTATCAATTCGGTGTCCGTGCAAAATAGTTTGATTTTGTCACCGTATCTTAGTTTTATCTAGTCATTAAAAAAACTCATATATGGGTTATTTAAATAAATCTAACACACGCGCGCCT
Source organism: Megalonaias nervosa (assembly GCA_016617855.1). Taxonomy (NCBI): domain Eukaryota; kingdom Metazoa; phylum Mollusca; class Bivalvia; order Unionida; family Unionidae; genus Megalonaias; species Megalonaias nervosa. The sequence goes on along the minus strand of JAECUM010008826.1, from coordinate 31,000 downwards.
ACATAGATTGGCTTTGTCAGCATTAATTTCGATATTTTACAGTGAAAAACAACGAGTCCACCATTGAAGTTTGTGCTGATCAGTGTCGTATACAGGGTTAAACCGGGAATATTATATTAAATAAGTCTCATGGAGCAGTTCTCAAGTATCGTTTCATCTGAATGCACGGAGACAACCACTCGCGCTATCGACACAGAAATACCTGATCAAATCGCGACATAGGCAGTACAAGTAGCAAATAAAACTGAACGTCTCGTACGTGGACTACATAGTCAAGCTTCCAGCGTAGATCTGAAACCAGCCTGGTGCATTCAACGAACATCTCTAGGAGTGCACACTGATACAGTGACATCTATTCGCTGACGCAATGTTTTCAGGGTTAGCGGATCGTTGTGGGTGTGATGAATCTCATCCGGATATTTTCCAAGTCAATATAGAGGACGTATCCGAAGTCACTCCTACCGTGGTAGTCGTATGTGTGATTTGTACGTTGCATTCAAAACTTCGGCTGTTATTGTTTTCTACATAGATCTCTGCTCTCCATGGAAAACAACCTGGCGTTGAAACAACTCTATCGGTGAAAAGACTTGAACAATACTACGATATTCAGCATATGCAGATTCAGTCCTCTAGGATATCATAAAACCTTCTAACAATCGGTGAAAAACTTGTGTTGATTTCACAACTAATGACTTTGACGTCTTCACTGTTCAAGTTCACACTAGCACTAGCACCACTGAGAACATGCCGAAGTGTGCTTTGACCCGCCTTTGAAATCTGCTAGGAAAAGCAGAGTAAAGTCTGCAACAACAGTAACATTCATCTTCGATTCTGAGGTACCCTCGAATGACAAAGTCACCGTTGATATAATTCCCGAAGGAATGTTCGAGGGTAAACTTCGTGGCGACACTACTTTCTGGTATGCATGTGGGATATAGGCTCGATGATCTTCAAAATCACCAACACGTTTATGGAACATAAGCTCAGGTGCATAGACTAATGGACGAACATGAGCGGCAGCAATAGCAACTGCGATATGGAGACGTACATGTTCCTCAGCGACAACACGTGCACTTTTGGCCCTCGTGGCCCGTGGAGAAATCTTGATATATAATATGTAACTGCGATGTTGTTTCACGAAAATGTTACACTGTTGGATTGCGCTCTTCTGTGAGTAATCATAGTGTACGTATATCTGCCTTTCTCATACCGCTTGGAAACCTTATTCCACGCTTTCCCGCAGATTGTTTGAGTTGATTCTCAGTCAGCATTCGGGTATATTTTCTCATTGCTTATCTCATTTATAAATTTTTATATTATTTTTACTTTGCCAGTATCAGAAACTACAGTGTCTACCATCCTGGTTGTTAATATATTGACTTTTCCACGGTGTGGTCGGGTTTGTCCACAAGGATAGATTCCATATTTATGTTGCCAAGCCATTGCAGGAGTGTAAAAGTACTCGAAAGCAAAGCCACGTGGTCTGCAACGCCGATTACGCCACATTACACCAATACAACACTTGAGGCATGGTCAAGTGTCGATGTCAATAGTAAAGCGAGCAGATTATGATTTACAATATTCATAATGGCATTTTCTGCCTCAGAATTCATATTTTCCAAGGCATACTCCTTTGCACTGATTGCGTCACAACATCATTGGACTTTAATATATATGCAGGGTTATTTAATCCGTCAAATTGTCAGTCGCAGCCATCTTATATCCTCCTGAATCTGGAAGCTAACATCTTAGCTTGTAGGGAGTTCATATTTTGAAATATAGAAATATGAATGTATAGATCAGCCGTTTGCAATTAACCAAGCAAGTACTTTCTGTGATCATTAAATTGCATCCAAGCCTAAATAAAATATATTCCAAGTTGGTATCAGCCCAAATGAGCGGAAATAACCCATCAGTGATAATAGCACCACCTCGAATACAACCAGACTTTGTACATTTGTATTTAACAATATCAAATGTCTTAGAGTGCTTCTGTACTTCGGCCATGGGTTTCGCTGCATTATATCGAGGTAATTCTCTAATATGATATATTCTCAAGCTAAGGGAAACAATATCCACATAATATATTAAATGCAGTATATCCGCTATCAACAGTACCAATTCTACTAACTTTAGTGTGAATTGTTCCAACTGATGCGCATTGTGTGTGTGCGTGGAGGGGTAAAGCACTCGGGCTACGATTGGACACACACTTACGAAAGTGGACAGAATACTTGGGGAATATAGATAGGGCTTCAGAATCTGGGACCGTGATTAGTCATCTCTCTCTCTCTCTCTCTCTCTCTCTCTCTCTCTCTCTCTCTCTCTCATTTAAACAATCGCACGTATACTTCAATAAGAAATACATTTGAATTACTCTCTCTAAATTGTTTGTGGTTGGTTGATTAACACTTTTACACTTTAAACAAGTCACTCATTATTTTTTTAAATCAACAATTGCTTTTTAGCTTGCTTTGTTTTTCTTTTTTTAAAGAAACTATTCATATCCTGTTAGCACCTCAAGTGGACCATCATTGTTGTCTTACACGTGGTTTTTATACATTTACTGAATATATACATGGCTGCCTGCGAAGTCCATTCACAGTAGCAACTCAGTACTTTAAATACTTTACTTTGCTCGTAATATTGAACCTCAGTTATCAACTTCTCATATATGACGTGCCTACCCGAACAACGTGATAGTGCTAAAGGCCTGTTAAAGGACGAGCAATAATACTGATGTGCATACCTAAACAATTACGGTCCACAATAGAACTTGGTCAGTCTATCAAACACAGTAGGGACAATCTCAAATGGTGTTTAATATATTCCTGGCATGTTTTAGAAATTTTATATAAGCAGTAGAACCAATTAAATTTCATTTCTTGCTTTTGTATTTGCTTTGCTTTATAAATAAATACGGTCTTTAATTTAACTATGTAGTATTTTCACATCTTGAGGACACGACTTTTAAGTACTGGAATCGGTTTTGTTTCTCCCGTAAATTATTGTGATTTCCTCTTATCAGCACCATTTACACCACCACCACCACCAGCACTTCAAGCACCCGTACCCTATTCTCAAAACATACATTCAAGAGCTAAATACGGTAGCAGTTGATATAGTTGTTAGTAAGGGAGCACTGTAATGCAACTACTCCCGTTGTGACTCTTCAAATATTTGTAAATATACTCATTAACATTTCAATATGTATTAAAACGGATGCATTGTGCATTAGAATTACAAATAGATAATCCCGGAAAGGGACGGGACAGAACAGAGTATGAATAGTTTTTGTAAAGATCTCTACAGTAATCAAGACTTTCAATAGAAGACAATATGTTGTCAGCTGTATGAATAGTATTGTAATATCCATTCCGCAGATTGTTTGCTATAAAAACATGTTCCACGACATCAACAAGAATTCTATAATCTTTGTAACATCATACTACTACTTAGTTCAATACTTATCTAATTTGAAATTCGTTATATATATATATATATATATATATATATATATATATATATATATATATATATATATATATATATATATATCACTCATGTTTCGCAGGAAATGGTTGCATAGATTTGAATGAGTTTACCGCATTTATTGGGAAGCATATAGTTGTAGCCAACTACAGGAATAATGAGCTGAAGAAAGCGTTCAAACGATTTGATAAAGATGGAGATGGGCACATCACGAGAGACGAAATCCGATTGGTCTTCCAAGAATCGGGAGTAGAACTTGACGATGCAGCACTAGAAGATCTCGTGAAAGTGGCGGATACCAATAATGACGGGATCATCAGCTACGAGGGTAATGGTTGATACTTATTAATTAGTCTATATGTATCTTTGACGCCAATCAAGTACATGTATTGTCTATTTGTAGAATAGTATGTATGATAAAGACTGGAAATCCGTTGACTGTTTTATGCTTACGATCAGTGTGTTCATCATGATCAATCCCTATTTTCAAAATAGCTCATTGCCATTATGGTTCTTTGTTTTTACCTAAGACACGTTGTTAAACACAATGAGGGAAATGGAATTGACTTTTTATTATTCGTGAGCAAACTTCCGAAAGGCTTGGAATTTTGTGGCACATTTTGTTAATCGCCTTCAAGATAAACAGAATGAAAGAAGTGCAAACATCGTATTTCATGAAGATGGAGACTTTTGGCAGATGTTGCGACCGCCTTCATTGTGATCTCAAGAGAGAAGTGAAGACATAATCCTGGTGTCAGAATATGGAACACTGGTAGTTTTATGTGAGTGACGTCATGCACAACTTGTGTGAATCCTCCTTGGATTTTTACTTGTTTACAGAGTTTACCTCGTCCTTGTTCTTGTACAATAGAGTGGTTTCGATAGCGTTGCATGCTGGTGCTGGAAATGATCGGTGTGGTTTAGATGCAGAGCAAGGGGTACAAATTTCTCACCCATGCGACAGCGAAATCTAGCTATTTTGCTAACCTTACTTTTCTTATCTCAGTCTGGTTATCTCAGTCCGGTTGTCTCGGTCTAGGTGTCCACGCGCTAGGGACTACTTTTAAAAAATAAACCTTTGTTGTCTTCTGCTATGCCCGACGTAGTTGTTCTAAAATCAAACAACAACGACGACAACAACAACAACAACAACAGCAACAAACAAACAAACAAACAAACAAATATATAACAAAGCAACATAGTAACTTAAGGACTCTCCATTTTGAGAAAACACCATACAAAACATTTCGAGAGAGATAGACACATGCACGCACACGATGTTGAGCTTTTTGGTATTACGATAGTTCGTTCCACACAGCATAGTCAGTTTTATCTTATCTGCAAGCCTGACTCAGTACATTTTCAGGTCAGCGTCATTAAATGTAGCTAAAGCTACCTAACTAGTTTTAAATACTTAGTGTGAAACAAATTATATGCTGTTAGCTACATTTAATGACGCTGACCTGAAAATTGAATGTGCTACAGACAGGATAAAATTCTCAAAGCTGTGCGAAATGCACTATGACAGAAAACACTGATCTATGCACATAGCCTATAGACCTATACACTTCATATTCTTCCAACGCTGTTAACAACTACAGAAAACTTAGTAACAGCCAGAAATGTGTTATGTCAAACATGCTTTATTCTATTTTTTTTAAGCATCTCCATTCCCCAGTTGAATAAAAAAATATGCCTAAAATATTGAATGACAAATAATGCACTTACCAGCCAGAAGGAATCATTTATCCGTCAACACATTAATCCGTAAGCAAATTTCACTGTAACACTTGCCATATTTCCAAGAGAGAAAAATAAATTTTCAACGAATCAATGAACTTGAAAGTTTAGCACATGGTTATCAGCTGGGGTCCGTATTTGGAGGGTCTTTTATACAAGGAAGTGCTTTTACAATCAATATTAATTACAATACAAGTATGTCACAAACAGTTAAACCTCCTCTAAAGATAGTGATAGTGACACGGATCTCTAATTACCCGCGAATAACCCAAGCACGGACACTCATGCTACATGTATTTACACTACAACAGAGCTGTGGGCCGAGTACAGTTTCATTATGTACAATTTGATTTTCTAAATTGGAACTAATGAAAATGAAACATTTTCGTGTAATAAATATTAAGTATTTATTGTTAATTTCATATAACATCCATATATCAAATGTGATAATACTTAAACACTATGCAACGTTTAATGTTGCTATTTTGTTTTGACTCACGCATAAAAACTGTGTACTTCGGATGACACGTCACGCCACAGTCCTCATTAACATATTTGTATTAATGCACCGCATGTAAACATTGGCGCGTGAACTATACTGCACAAGTAACGGTATTCTTTCTTACTTTAAAGGATACTATTAGGTGAGAAAAAGAATCTACGTTGGGACTTGGACCGAGACAAGGAAATCCCAGTCGCGGGGTTACATTATATGTCCCCATTCGTCAAGCCTCGTGGGGAGACAAATAATGTAACCCCTTGACTGGGATTTCCTTGTCTCGGTCCAAACCCCAACATAGATTCTATATGTCTCAAGTGCTAAAGGATCATTGAGATCGGATCCTTCAAACCGAACTTTAATTTCGATCATGATAATGGGTATCATAAAAAAAGTTCATTCTATAAATATTACATCATGATGATATTGTTATAAATTAGTTTTCTATTAAAAAAATATAACAATACTAATACAACACCAAGTTTACACTGCAAATTCCTTGCTCGGTTGCTTGAAATTAAAACGGAGACATAATGACAAGCTCTATCATCTCAATTGTCGAAAACCACAAGGTTTCAAGAACCAGGTTTTGAATGCATTGGTACACTTTTAATACATATGTATATTTTTGAGAGAGATACATATGAATAGATACTTATATGTTTGAGAATTTAATTTGTACCTGCCAATAATCAAACATGCTCATTTCTTTTGTTTTCGAATTTCTAGACGAGAATTGTGTTTTAGTGTCATTCACATTTAATATTGCATAATACATTTACTTTGCGAGCGTCATTTGCCATGCTTTTATCATCGTTGTCGTATCTGTATCAACTATGCAATTTAGATACAGCACGTGATCTGAATGTTTTAATTTTATGTGAATGTTTTAATTTCAGCTACAACTCGGTCTGGTTTATTTCTGTCATATTTGCTTCGGAGCTCAAACTGAATAATGCCATGCATATATTTTTGTTTCTGCAACAGATAATATCGTATATCTCCTTTATAAGATTTTTTTAAACATTCCCAGCACACTAGACAAAATATTTTGACAAAACAAATTTTGCTACAATTAGCAAGCATTTTGATGCAAGACTTTAACACAACTATAGATCGTGTACGTCACCAATCGCCTTCCGTTACTGCAAGCCATATCGGTGCATGTAATAATTTATTCTTGATTATTCCATTGTTATGATTTGAGAGCATTATTATTTGTGTAACATGAGATTGTGATATACTGATATACTTACTACTCACATTCAATATTTGAACCATAATATGCAATACTGTTCCTTTACTTTCAGAGTTTGTCAATGCCATTTCCGAAAAGGATTGGTGAGTTTCCGTTAAATGATTATGTTTTTAATTGACGTCCGCTTCTGATATTTGACTGATATATGCAAAAGCGTACTATCTTGCGCTATAAAACTTACTCGCACTATTTCCTTTGTATGCTCATTATCACCAGAATCTATCCTTTATGTTATCTAAATTTCAAATGATGACTACGGACACACCCTTTCAAGACAGAATGGTGTTTTCAATGACAGTTGCCCTGTCAGAAATTGATTACCAATATCGTGACCATAAGTCCCAAGATATGACGAGTTATGAAATTTTGAAGTATGACATTCCTAGAAAGAACTAATCTTGTCAAGGCTTCCAATAGAAGTTGTAGTTTTAGTTACAGAGAAGCCATGTTTAGTTAATCGGATTTTTGTCAATTCTTTAATTTATTGAAGCTTGCTTCAAGCTAGAACGGTCATATAATCAATCAATAGGTTTTGGAGGAAACATCTTTCTAGCGGACCGTTAAAATGGTTCCTGGAAGCTTCTGTCTAATGAAACGTCTCACTTGTCCCTGCTGATTTTCATTGAAGAAATCTCAAGATCGTAAACGGTTTAATAAAGTAGGAACTGAACGTCATTGATATTTGCCAAATTTGCGCTTGATGATTTTTAATAACTACATTTGTGTTCATTTAAAATGCACATCTTGAAGTTCAAATAAATTTGCATAAATCGTCAATTTAAATGCAGCGTTAGCAGATACCAGCAACGTCATTTCCGTAAAGGATCATTGCGGAAGCAATATAGTGCATCGATTACACTAGAAAGTCTGAACGTCAGTGCGCAGGATAGACTGCAAAATCGGACTTCTTCGTATCCAAACCATATTAAAGTAACACTGAATTGATACAAATGTCCATCACAGTGCATTCCAGTGCATACAAGGGGGTAAATGTTCCAACAATCACAATAAATGTGTCAAAAATGTGGTGTACAAACGTGAACATACTTATTTCCCGTTATGAGCAGGTGATACAAGATTTCAAGTTATCTTGTTTTAGATAAAAATGGCTCTATTACTGCTGATAACGTAAAGCAGTAGTATGAATTTATCCCAAATAAAAGTTTGAGTTCTACTTTTGAACAAACATTTGCTAAAATATAATTAACTGTTGGTGGACAGCTATGGAAGGAACTTTGTTGAAAGGAGCAATACGCAAGACTTTTGAAAATCATTTCTTTAATATTTTCACAGGTTAATACAGATCTGATGATCCGCTACTTTACAACATGTATGAATCGATGTTGGCGAAAACAGGAATCCTAGATTGACAATAGTATGGAAACAGACTTTCATTTTTTGTGAGAAAAGTGTATCTCCAAATTCTACCTGCGATTCAATGTTTTGTTCACACGCGTATGACTGCTTCAGAGGAAAACCCAGAGGTAGTACCACGTGAAGATTGATAGTTCTAGCTAAGAAATAAATAGTTTTCCAATCATCATGCCGTCATTGTTGTTATTATATATCTCTTTTGATTGAAAACTTACAAAATCTTATAATGTACCATTACCAATATTAAAGCCACAACTATACGGCTTAGGATGTATTCATGAAAGATATGCCAGAGTTCAAAAGGATATAGCTGGGAGTCTTGTATTCATAATAATTATCCAAGAGATCAAATGGATATAGCTGGGTTTCGTGTATTCATAACAGAGATCCAAAAGGTTAAAGGGATATAGCCGGGATTCATGTATTCTCAACAGATATCCCAGAGGTCAAAGGGATATAGCTGGGATTCATGTATTCACAACAAATATCCCATAGGTCAAAGGGATAGAGCTGAGATTCATGTATTCATAAACGATATTCCAGAGTTCCAAGGGATATAGCTGGGATTTGTGTATTCATAAAAGATATCACGGAGGTCAAATGGATATACCTGGAATACATGTAATAATACAAGTTATACCACATTTTAAAGGAATAGGTGGTTTCGTGGTAGAAAGATTTTGAAAGGGTTATCAATATTCTGGAATCAATAGTTCAAAATAAATCTTTCCTGCAATAACTGCTATATCAGGACCCTTTCGTTAAAATTCAGCTTTATTGTTATCAAAGTTACTAAAAGAAAGAGACATATGAAGAAACGAACACGCGATCCATTTTTAAACACTAAAAGCAAAATAATTTGTTCTAAAAAATAATTAAGTTACTTATCTGAAATGAACCATTTCTACCGATCACACAATATTGGGGTTTATCTGAGAGATGCGTCATTAGAGTTATTGTATGATAATGTATATGACTTTAATTATTAGAATTAACTATACAATAATGAAAACATGGGACTTGTCCAAGCCTTGTTAGCATGTACAACAGAAACATACTTGAACTGCGCACAGGGTGTGCAAGACATCCATGAAGCTGTTATGTCTTTTAATCGTGAAATCCAATCTATTAGGAAGAAATGGCAACAATATAATAATTTATATCGTTATGAAGAGGTAGCTCACACCTGTGGTTGCATAATGTCATCTGTATATTATCTGTACTATTCTAAACTACCAATAGGAACGAATATTGCCATACTGGTTAGAGGATTTGTAATCGAGCTCTTCTCGGATTCGAACACCCATCACATTGTCTGCACACATTCGATATTCTCTCTGTATCAATCTCTGTATGCTTTAATATATGTCTTATGAATCCGCATTGACTATGCACTTAGAAGAAAATTAATTACTGGGCCGATAAACGTAACCCGTGGGCCTGAGTTTGAATCTCATTAAAGTATGAATTCAAAAGCATGTAACATATATGATAATATTCTTTCTCCTATATTGACATTCACTTCATGTTATCCGGCATCCTCCAGCAGTATCCAGGGATAACACATTTTGTGAGGTGTAAATCTCTCTCTCTCTCTCTCTCTCTCTCTCTCTCTCTCTCTCTCTCTCTCTCTCCAATCTACAAATATGCATTTAAGAAGATTCCTATGTTTATAGGTTACTGCATTTGCAAGGAAAAAATATGAACAAGTTTTCTGAGAATACTGCGCGACCCAGGGAGCGCTATGTTACTCAGAGAAACGAGCTCATATATTTCCCTGATAAATTTAGTAACCTATTTATTATATACTTTTTTCTTCTGCTGAGGCTGAATAATCAAAGAAACACTACCAGCAACAAAATAATTGAATTGTTAGCTGGATTCCAAAGTGAATAGACAGGTTCAACACTACACATAACGGTATTAATGCACACATAGCATAGCCCAGCAACCTTTGAACTTAGCTCCTTCATTGGTTTCAAAACTAAATAGCAGTTTGTTCTCCTTAAAATTAAACACTAGTTATATTGTGAATGAATTCGCACTGAACAACTTGTCCGGTTGGTCAGGAATGGAGGGAATTTGTTTTTCTGTCTATCCAACTAAATTCTGCTTTCTACTTGTGAATGACTGGATTTAATAGCTGGGTCAATGTAATATCCAAGAAAGTACATTTTGAGTAAATTAAAGATTAAAAAGAATGAGTATATTTATTATCTTAGTTATTACCAGCAAAAGACGACATATGTTTATGCCCTGTCACTTGCTTACTCTTTGATGGAGCGATCCCAGGTATACACGTAACTTATATGGCTTTTATAAATCAAAACTTTGTCTCACAAAAAGTAAAACTGGAATAATTGCAGGGCAGCGACGAAGTAACAGCCCATTTCGATAGTGGAAATAATACTTCCTCCTCTTTTTGGCTTATTGGCTCTGAGACTCTTGCTTCCTTCCAAAACACGCCTTCTTCAGTTGCATTTTTGTTTCAAATTTAGTGTTTCGACTAGCTTGTAAAATGGTACAATCCTGAGAAAGACCAGACACCCCTTTACCTTGATATGCCATTTTATAGTCCTTTGAACAATTCAAATTGCGAATAATTATGAAAATTTCTCCCACATAGCTGTTTAAATAATCATAATGGTATTTGCAATACTGCGCGCCACACCTTTGTTGTGGACATTGCATATATCACTTTTATTCGTTTGATTAGTTGAAATTGACGCAGTGAACCCATCCACATCGTCAACGTTATAATCACTACTTTCAAAGAAACTAAACAGCTTGTTTTGTTCATCCACGGAAAAAATATCTAATAAATCAAAAGCTCTTGCGTCTGCTACATGAACGCACATTGCTTGTCTACTATCAAAGTATTTCATAACACGCTATACTAAATTTATAAACATGGCGTGCAGTATGAATCAGTGCATAATGGAAAATATTGTACATCCTGACAATTTAAATTTAACGGAGGTATAATAGGCATATAATAATAAAAACAAATGCAATGTGAACAATAAACAGCTTCAAAACCTAGCAAAGAAAATTTATTGTAATGCAAATTAGTACTTTGCACATTGTTTCTTCCATTAAACATAGTAATGTTGATAATAAAGGTTTATAATTTTCGGCAGTCAGAGGCATATGAAATGTATGTGTTATCTAAACATAAGGGAAGCAGTACTCCTTCCGAGTAGAGTGAATGACTTTAAGTAAATAATGGGAATACCGCGACGAATTAGTTCAAAGAAATATCAAACTTAAATATTAAATTTTAGAATTTAGGTTACTATATTCTTTTTTTGGGGGGGGATATTTCTTGTCTTATTATGTGACTTTTTATTCTTCTTGATTTTTTAAATTTTTGTTTTGTTTTTAATTTGTCTCCATCCGCCAATTCCGATTCATCGTTGTATCAAATAATTATATAATGATGGCTGTTTTTGACGGTATCTATGTTTTTTTTTTCAAAGGAAGTGAGAGAGATGGAGAGAGGCGGTAGAGAGATGCTATTAAAGACTAAACTATTTTTACTCTTTATAATAGTATCCCCTGTGATCTAATGATATGAACAAATTGTTTGACATTTAATACATATTCCTGATAAATCACACATTAACTGTTGGAATGTTATGATAATTTGTTTATTGCGTGTCGGAAACTGATTACTGTAATATAATTATTTAAACATAAATACTAACAGCAGGGAATGCGAAACAGTAAGCATTTATTAATCAGATCCCCTTTAGCCCAGACCCTTATTTATACAATTGTAAATGTCGCATCCAATTCAACAACATCTTTGGATAACTCATTTTTTTTGTAATGCGTAAGTACCATCAGGTCAGTGGACCGTGGTTTGTTACGCGTAGCGGCTCCCTTGTGCGTTCATATGCTGAAAAATTGTATTTGCAACATAAATTATTTCAACATTAGCATGCTTTTGCTCAGTTCATTCTAGTTCCTGAATGTAAGTCTACTACTCAAAACAACAATAGGGAAAGCAAGATGGTCATTCTCTAAATATCTAGTTTATTGCATCAGACAATTAAGCAATGCTAATCTGCCATTAAAATGAACTTAATGAAATAGTAAAATTTTTCCAAATGCTATTATACTTATAACAGATTAAACAGGTTTTTATAACTGTCTTTAATCAAATCAAAGCACTTTAACAAATGGTGGAACGTAATAATACGTAATCATAACTAGTTAAAGCAATTCAGATAGACGAATAAGGTATAAGGTTATTGATCACATTTCTTGTCACAACAATAAAATTTTTTTCGATGAGTAGATGGTAACGGGATCTTTTGGCTCAATACAAGAGAAAGTTAAATGTCGATTTTCATGGCTCAGCAAGAAAATTCCATGGTATACATCATAAGGTCAAAGATTTTCTTGTTGCAAGAGGAACAAGAAGAAGTTATGGAACGGAAATGAAGGCGATTAGTACCATTAACATTTCAACTGTGTTGTAATTGTTACTATCGAACAAGAAACCTCTATTCCAATCGCTAGAAGACGAACTAAGAATAGGAGCAATGCATTAATATTAAAGAAAATGTTTCTTCTCATAATACGAAACTTATACTCAAATGCGAATAATACTAACAATAATAGCAATAATAACAAACAAACTGCATACTTAATACGATTAAATTTAGAAAGGAAAATGAGAGAACTTAGAGAATGATTTTATAAACAAAAATGCAGAAAGTGCTGGAAACGCAAGCATAAAGTTAAGGTATGAAATTAGGAAAGGAAAGGTCGAGTTTGAGATACGTGCAACGTTGAAAGCAGATAGGGAAACGCTAGAACCAGATAAAAAGGAAACTTAAAAGGCAGAACGGGGGAGGCCTCAGCAATAGCATCAGGTTAGGTTAACCACCTGGAAAAGACTTGATGGAGACAAAATCGGTACAAGAATATAAAGCATCCATAGCGAAATTAGAGGATAAGAAATGGGCTCAACACTCATCAAGATAAAGTCCTGCAATCAACTCCATTGGATGAGGAAAAGAGCAATGCTAACAGCTTTGTGCATGACTTTGAAACATGGGACATGACTATAAATGGAAAAGGAATGATTCACACTGCAACACACCTTGTCGGGTAGTTTAAGATTATGTTGTATCAGTACGCTTAAACAACTGGCTGGAATGTTAAGGATATCAAAGTGTGATCTTTTATTACATTTAGAGCTGACCTAGTAAGAAATGACAAAGGTCAACTCTAGACAAACATGGACTAGTGAGACATTTAGGGTGTACTACACTGATCTTTTCATGATCTTGAATTCTGAAAGATTGAAGGCCGAAACAAGTGTAACGGTTTGTCTGAATGTTTGTTCAGGGACTGACTCTTCATCATATATATATATATATATATATATATATATATATATATATATATATATATATATATATATATATATATATATCTGTGTGTGTCTGTGTGTGTGTGTGTCTGTCTGTGTGTGTGTGTGTGTGTGTGTGTGTGAAATAAGAGACATTGTGCGATCTTATGCATGGAAGGTGTATGGATTGTGTCGCAATATTACTTATAACCTAGTATGCTAGAAATATAAATTAAAAGCGAGACACAGTGAATAAGTCTTGAGACGAAAGCTGTGTCAAAAACGTGCTGTAAAAGACGTGGGGACACACTTATATGCGAAACAGAGAATTATTAGTTGAACGATGTCTTGTTAGAGTGTGTGTTTGTGTGTGTGTGTGATTTGGGTTTTTAACATAGCTTTAATAATTTCTAAGTCACATCGCTTCGATGTCTGCAGTGTGGCAGTTTATGATGAGGTTTAGCATTGGAGCATCATATCACAGACATGTAGCATCATGTCCAATCCAGTCACATTATCCTAACACCAGGTTGACTAGTCCCAACACTAACCTCTTAATGCTGGCAGCCAAGAGAGGCAGCTGCTAGTACCAGTTTTATAATTTGCTGGTATTTCAAGAACGCTATTGTATTAGTGGACAGATGTTACATGAGATGATGGACTGTCTCAAGCAGTCCTCAAGAATATAAAAGCGTACACATGTGATTCATTGAACTCCATAACTGTGAAACGAAAACACAACTTCCAGTCAGACACTGGAACTAACATCTTACCCGAGTGAGATTAAGGCTGTTGTAGTGTAAACTTGAATGAATTATCATCACCATAGTATAATCGCAATGGATCTGATAATGCCGTCTAAAATGTCAATAAAGTTTGGTTTAAATTGTGTGTGGGCAACAACATAGGTTATAATATCAACAACTTTAGTTTTATTCATACAATAGACATTTGCTGTTTTTCAAAGACAAACTTGAATGATATTGACGTTATAAAATTAAAGATGTAATCACATATACATGTTTGTGTGTGTCCTTTTTTTTCTAACCTAATTTAACAATCTGAGTCATATTGCTACGATGTCTGCAGTGTGGCAATTTATAGTGACGTCTAGCACTGGGGCATCATGTCGCAGATATGTCCCACCCAGTCTCGTTATCCTGACACCTCTTAATGATGAGCGCCAAGCGAGGCAGCTGCTAGTACCAATTTTCTGCCTGTGGTATGACTCGGCAGGGATTACTACCCGCGACCACCCGCATCCGAATAAGACGCACTAACCAGTATTTTCGACGTCAGTTTTAATTTCCTATATAGTGATATGTATTGAGATACGGAGATATCTTAACAAGATCTAAATATGTCTATCTCATGTGGGACTATAAGGTACACAATTCAATATTCGAAATTATGTACATTAAAGTCACGATGAGATTTGTTTCCAGATAGATATCAGTGTACAGTGCACTTTTGTTTTGACCCTGGACAGATAGAATATTCCTCCATCGAAAATCTCAGAATCCAAGGCCAGGTCTTATGCCCATTGTTTGTGTGCTGAATGAGCACGTCTATTCTTGTTGAAAGGTAAATGGTGTAGATTTAGTAAATCCACGTGCATTATATGTTGATTGTTGGATGTCATCAGTTCAAATCCTTGATCATATCTTTAATTCCAAAGCTTATTAAATTCGATTAGAATTAATAATGTAAGCTCTCAAATTAATGCTTTTTCGCAAGGATAATGGTTTGAATAAAGACAGCATGCAAAATATTTCAAAAGTATTTTTAAGGTGGCGTTTAAAAAACTTTATTACTTTGCAATAATATTGATGAAGCAAAATATATACTTATCGACGTTTTAGCCATGGCTGTTTCATATAATACATGGTATGCGTTCCGATAAGTTTAATGTGTCTTCTTAGAAACCTTTTGTTCCACGAGAATATATAATGAACTTAGTGACAAATAATATCTGATTTTGTATTGGGGATGTAAAGTTGTGTGTGACCTTGCACAAACATTGCACTGAACGCATTGAACATCGTAGTCAGAAACTGAAATAATGCAGGAAAGACGACTCTTAAGATAATTGATAAAAGCTAATGGTAGCGACACACCAGCAACGTCAAGCAAATAGTTAACAGAATCAAAACGAAAAATACATGGAAATAAAATATGTATTGCTGTTTTACTTTTTAAAATAATGCATGATACATGCAGTACAAGTGAATCAATACATGATTTACTCAAACGGATTGAGAACCCAGGCGGTCGAGTAGTCTTAAACGTTCTCCTTTACCGTTCACTGCTATCTCACCTCTGTCCGCATGGGTTAGAGCCTCTGTCAATGTGAGCATGTGAGAAATCGTGCCAGTAGATTCACGTGGCTCGGTGGTTCTTTTCATGGTTCTTTCAGCTTCCTTTGTTACCAGATTTAAATAGTGTCATTATCATAAACTATCTGGATTGAATGATTAATATAACCAATGTATACACATGATTCAGAGAAACATATCCCCTTGAACTGCTCATCAATCACACTATTCGGCTGTTTTGATAGAATGCACTCCTCCACTTTAAAAGCAAAGTAAAGATGTAATTAGAGATCACCAATATCTTAAAGCAAATTCAGTCTGAGAAGAAGCTATCCCGCTCTTGTTAATATCTTGTTTTCTCTTCACAATCTTATAGAAATTTATTTGATAAAAAAGAAAACTCTTTGGAATACACATGCTGATCTTAAAATGGCGAGCAACAATGTACGAAGGGAAGAGTTTTGAAACCCGGTTCGAAATACTTTTAATGGTAACTCCTAAACGTAATTATAAATCTGTTTGGTAAAATTGATTCAGGTTTGTATATCAAAAAGTAACCTATTCTTGTACTAGCCTGACAGAATGGAAAACTACAAGCTGGAAATATTTGCCCATTTTATTGTTTTACATCATAATGCTTCAGAAGATATTTACCTTTCGCACCTTGTAATGGCGTGGAGTTTTGTATCTCAGAAAAAATAATATATGCTAATTAGCAGGTTCTTGTTATTATTTATTCTAGAGAATATTCTTGCAGCTAAGGAAAATAATAAAGACTTTGAATTAATGTTATGTATACTGCAGCGAATAAAGATTAGAAAGCAGTATTGGAGACAATAAGCTATTGTCCCATACAAATGAATACCAAGTTTAATTATTACTTTATTTCCAAATGAGAAGTTTTGATTATACTTGCTGGGGAGGTATGCTATTTCTGTAATTGAAATATAGAAAATGATTTCCAAAGAATGGTTTTCTTGGTTATTGTTAAAGCCAACATGAGTTGTGTTGTCCAAGTTTATAGCTACGAGGTGTATCTGTTCTCCATTCCAGACCTCTTAGAGACAGCTTCTTGCGGTTGTATTTAATAATACTGCTCATCAATCTAGTATATTTCCTTCTATTAAATGTACACCCGCTGACTTGTTTGAGCGTCTGAGGTACTGGTAGCACGTAAATCGTGGAGCAACATAATGAGAGGGCGTCATTTCATTTTCAGTGGCAATTATGCGGTGTACACTATTCACCTAACTCTGTTATTGATGCCACAGTCAGATGTAATAAATTTAATCAGTACTTTAGCCATACCTTCACCTTAAATTTCGTATGTACCAAGCAGTAACAAACTGTTTCGCATACTGCGAAATTTTTGCGTTCCCTTCATGTATTTCTTTTGCAGAGGGCTTGTATTAGTTTTGATACCAACTTTTCCATTCCCTACTTAACATCTGGCGCATTCGTGTTTCTGCAATTCTTACAACTCATTGTTTATTTTGGCCACACTTTTCTGCAAATTATCTTACTGGCTGCCAACAAACTTGGCTCTGGCTTCCAACCCTAAAACGTTAGATTCTTTGTCTTATTTCACAGACAGTTACAATAGGCCTTAGATATCGTCTTGAATAACCTTTAAAAAAATGGCACTTTGTTTCCAACATTTTACTATCATTACGCTTGCAGGACATACAAACGTTAATGCATAAATGCATTTAACTCCGGTCCCTGGATCCGTTGCTGTCCTTGTCGTCTTATCCAGGAAGTCCAAATGTAAGCTGGAAGAGTCAAAACGGGCGATGTTGGGACGTGTTCTGTAAACATAAGTTCTCAACTCAGTTTAGAAACTGTAATTATGAAAATGAATTTTCTCTCTCAAGCATAGGAATGTGTTTAATGTATTAGGGCACATAAGAACATCGTGGATACATGACTTTGGAAACAACAGAGGAACCTCCCTTGACTGGTACTGACAGCATTTAAAGCAGACGCATTCTGCTTACGCTTAAAGGTTGTTGGCCACTGAGTCACTGCGTTTCTGCATGAGCACAGTGAAATTACTGGTGATGATTCTTCGAATAAATTTAAAGTTTCAAATTTTTGGATATCGAGTCAATTGAAATTTGGCAAAGATTATCAGCAACCATTCAGAGATTATTAGATTGCTGTCCAAAAGTGCGTTATATCTTCTTGCCGAAAATTGTGAATAAAATCGTTAAACGGTGCATATATGGTTGGGGTTTTTTTCAGTACATTGTAGTTATCCTGTTGAAAGTGTGAACTTTTCCCAATGTGGTCAGATTCTACTAACTTATTTGAAATATAACTACTCTTCTATTCTTTTGCCCAAGGGAATAATTGCTGAAGGAGAACCCTAAGGTTACATAAAGATATAAAAGAAATATTTAATATTTTGTTTACATTGCAAATATTTTACTTTGTTTACCAACAATGATCCTTTTTTAACTAGATTTACCTTTGTCAGCGGTGGACCAAATGAACTATCTTTCTTCTCTGACCAACACGACAGTTGAGGACCATCACGAACGACACTTGTGTTGAATGCAATTTCAGCTGAAATATGGTTTCTAATTGGTTTCCATGAATCTTCCGTTCCACTGTGATGAAACAGCTTATGCCCAAACACGTCCCCTTGGACGTTTACATCAAAATATTACACGACTTGTTGAGTTTCATTTTGCCAAGCTCTTGACAATTTGAAGAACGAGGAATGTATCAATCATCCATTATCGTTCATTGTTTCAATGTCGTTCGTGTCAGGCCAATAACTAGTGTCAGTAATTGACCTGTAGTTTCCTAGTTCGTAGGCGACTTGCCATGTTCGATTCTCGAGTCAGCGTTGACGCTGTGACCACAAACTTTGACGAACGAGCAACTGATAAAATTTGCATCCCCAGGGGCAGTGATTTCCCTATACAATAATACATTAAATGAATTAAATCTCGATGTTAACCCACTATTACATTATTTTGGCATTCTTGTATCGTCTCTGTTTCAATGTGTTCAGTGGTTTCCTCTATTGATGTTCGTCGTATGAATTATCGGTCGGGGCTTTCAAGACCTTTGATTTTTACAGAGCGAGTGTTTCTTTTCTTTTAAAAACAGCAAAGTTCGTTTTTAGCATTGATCACAATGCTTCTTTCAGGATTGACAATAGCATAAGATAGAATAGATCAAGCTGTCACAATTTTACATATATTTTCAATGACCCTGTAGTATAACTATCTGTGCTTGTGTCATCAACTGATTAAGACCTTTGATACCTACTGATTAGTATATAGAAGACTGTACTGACCTTTTCTTGCTTTGCTCAAGTGATACATTGTATGGTATCATTGGGGATAGAAATTAACTACATCTTTAGGATTCTTTCTGGTTTTGTCTTTTATTTCTTCTTTTGTCCACAAGAAAGGGACATAGTTCAGTAGATCTTGAATGCTACCAGATCATCTATGTTATCTCACTGTACTTTAGCAATTTAGAAGACTAATGATACTTTAAAAAAGAAACAAAGAGGATACAAATCGAAGCAAGACACTAGAAAACAACAAATATAACATTTGTGTTATATATGCAGAAAATGCAAAATAAATGATTCCACGGTGGTATTTTTCTAGCGGTTTTAAAATTAAAGGACATAACAACTTCATCATTACTTTGAGGAACTCCAAGCCATTAATGTGCTGAAATATTTTCAGTTCTTTCAGATTCGCGTATTCCCGTAGTATACCCAACGGAGGAGCCCCGGTGGCAGAGGGGTCAAAGGCGCTCGACTTTACAAATCACTGGCAGCTCACCTCTGTATGTGCGAGTTCGAGTCCTGGGTCAGCTGTGGATATCTGAGAAAACTTGCAAGTAGCTTCCCGTGACCCTGTGTTTCTTCATGGGTTTATCTCAGGTTCTTCCTCCATACATACTAGCCGCCATGTATAGTCTATCATGTGATGAATATTGATGTTAATCTCATCAGGAAATATACGTAATGAATCTTGGTGAAAGCAAGCCAGACAAATGATCCGTTTACTTCAAATAAATGCTTCTCAAACAAACAAGATTTAACGATTTATCTCGTATGAAGTCTTAAGTTCTTCTATTTTGCTCGGTTTTGTTGAAGGATCTCCTTCTTCGATTAATTTGGTTTAAACTACAGCTGGGATAAAGAGTCGGTATAGGGTTATAGTACTATTTGGGTAAAGTGTTATGGTACAAAAGTTCCAACTCTATACCTATTGATAAGGGTCATATCATGAATGGATATAAACACAGTCATATAGCTGAGTCATTAGGTTATAGTACGTATACATGACAATGTCTGGAAGGATTTAAACACCCTTTATGCATATATTCGGCTACTTCTACTGGATTTTGTCCGTCATTATCACTCTGTTTTATAGAACCAACGCAGCCGTTACCTGCAAAAGTCGTATATGCCAGCTCATCTGAATAATACTGACTTGAAAGATATTGGTCCTAAACATCGTTGGATTCCATTACAACCAGATAATATCGACGTTTAATCATATTATGTCTGCCCTCGTGGCTTCAACCTTCAAAGTCATCTGTGGACCACGCTGAACCGCTTTCGGACAGGACCGGGTCGTTGTGCTGTCAACCTTGTCTGATGGGGCCATGCCACTGACTCTTTCTGTTGCTGTGGTGCTCTACAATGTCGCACATTGTGAACATCTGTCCACTGACAAAGTTTCCCGGTGGACTGCAGGCTCTGCACCGTACTGATGATGAGGCTGTTAAATGGAGGAGCACGCACTGCACATGATAAATAAATGCATCACATTATGAGCATTGTAATTTCTCCCCGAACTGAGAAACACGGCCATTTTTCTATATAATATACGAAAAAATCCCATGTTGATCGGCTACATCAGTGGGAGAATCGATTTCAGTCACAAAGTGGAACACAAGATTTGATGACGTCACCGTTGTACACATAAGAAACTAACACCAGGCTATGCGGACTGCCTTAAGCCAACTTCGCCCTTCAAAGCATTCCAATGCCCCAGCTAATCACCAATATTCACCGAGACTTACTTTATATCATGCACGCTTTTTCTTCTCAAATTCGCTTCAAAAAGAGGGCCTTCCTCTTCTCATTTCCTTTCGAATAAATTCGTGCGCCACATGCGAATGGTGTTATTATTAGATTGGTCATTAACGGAATGAGTCAATTGTGTCACATCATTACTTTTGGGGCACTCCCGAAAAAGAACGGAATTACGAGCGACTCCATTCTTTGGATTAATGGGTAGCACCTCTTAATTCCAAGCTGAATATTTGAAGGCCGTTTATTCCTCTCGTCTTGGTTATTTCAAAGAATGGTTTATACTATATAGCTTTTTAACAAATTATTTGCTTCCTTTCAAACTTGAGTTAGAGTAGCAGAATGGTGAAATTTATGATAAAGGGCGGCATTGGGGCTTTAAGAAAGACACGGGCCGGCCGTTAGTGCACGTCTTCTGACAATGTTTAATATCAGTAGCAGGGAAATAATCAAATCAAATCTTGCTTAAATCGTGTTGAAGGTGGCTTTACGATCAGTCGGCAGCATCTAAAAGCTGTATGTTCATCTATACAGAGGTGACTCACAGAAACCTAAGGTTGCAAAAGCAATAATCTGGAGAGAAATATCATCTCAAAAGTTCCTCGGATTGAACCGTTCTGATTTCGGACCCTGTCTGCCATAATATATATTTTGTTGCACGAGAGACGGGGTCCGGTGTTAGAACGAGTAATAGGAGCAATACGTGGTACTTTTATCAGTCGGTGTGATTTTGTTCCCTTCGAATTATTGCTCAACATTAGGATTACGTAAGAATGTATAGACACAATGGTAGCTAGTGAGAAGATCACGGTTTGTATTAGCTATAATATATTTATACACATCAATATTCATCTGTTTACACAAGAGTCTTGGTTTAAATGACTGTTTAAAACGATACAGATAACCAACTGTATTCAATTATTACTGAAGCTGGCCGCATCTTATAGTTTCAATCACTTTCATGTTTCAGAAACCGCTTCCATTCACTGTGCTGTCTTTCATTTCATTTGAAAGATTAATTATTTTGTGCATGTGAACCACGACAAAGATAAGTCACATAGTATCATCATTAGCACAAAGAAAATACAAGTTTTGTTGGGTTTTTTTTAAGTACGTAAAGAAACTTATTTTGGCATTCCTCATTTTAATCACAATTTTGTTTTGTTGTAAGAAGATTGTATGTCTTTATTTATGCAATATGTTTAAAAATTTATTTGACAATGTGGGTATGATTAATATCAATCCATTGAATGTTTTGGAACTTCTCAACTGTTTGCATCTTTCATTACGCATTTCTCTAAACGTGTAAATAGTCAGAGATAAAAGACAACTTACAAGAGAAATGAACTACATTCAATTTATTATCATTCTCACCACTAATTAAAAATTAAGACAAAACAAATTGGTCAAAATAAGTTAAATTTCAAGATTTCCGTACAATATAGACACTACAATTAGTCAAAATAAGTTAAATTTCAAGATTACCGTACAATACAGATATTACAATTGGTCAAAATAAGTTAAATTTCAAGATTTCCGTACAATATAGACACTACAATTAGTCAAAATAAGTTAAATTTCAAGATTACCGTACAATATAGATATTACAATTGGTCAAAATAAGTTAAATTTCAAGATTACCGTGCAATGTAGATATTACAATTGGTCAAAGTAAATAGCTTAGAAGTCATCCGATGGAAATAACCAACACTTGGATATGAATAAAAAGGTAGAGGATGATGATTTAACAATAAAATATATTGTAAAAGTTTTCTTCAGGTAAAAATGTACAATTTATAATAGCAAAGAACTACATCTGAACATCAGCGACATTAGCTGCACATGAAACGAAAACCCAATACACTGTTCAAGCAGTGACTTCTCTGTTATATTATACAGAGTCTGGTGTCAGAACGGGTGGATAAAAGTCAGAAGGAAAATAGTGCAGCAGCGGTAAAGACTTCTTGAATTTATAATCGTTTTTCTTTCCTCAAATATAAATATATTGGTCCTTACAAATATGACGAAATATCCGGGTTCCGTAGAAATATTTATATTTATATCAACATTTCATACATCTGGTACAATATTTTGTATCTTGTAGTTTTTGTGTAACTGAATAGAACTTTTCTTTCCATGTTGGTTTCAAGCTGGCAAAACACTGCCTCGTCCATATATGAAGACAGCTGATCATCAGATCTCTCCTGACCTGTGAGAGTATTTAAGGAATAATTAAATTATTAATTATGTCTGCAAATGATATGGCATTTCATGCAAACAAATAGTATCTAACAATTTGTTAAATCGTTCTACTCCAATATAGAAAAGAATATTTAATTTGGGTAAAATCACACTTTTTGCTTTAAGCTGTCATAAAATGTTTTGGAATTCATAGTCTGAAATACAAAGTAATAGATTATCCTTAAAAATACAACTTCAACTATTTTATCATTAACACTTTAACTTTGTATGATCACAAATTGATATAATTCATTTCACTGTTTTATATTTATCCGACGGAGAAACCAAGCTTTGGATAAATCTACCTGAATTATTTTACATGTTACGCTGTAAAATCTGTCAATAACCTATAAAGCTACCCTGATATAAATAATTTCATTATAGCTCGGATATTAATAAGTCTTATATTAACATCAGTTTTATGTTTGGATGTTAGGAATTTTGTTTCTTCGATGTGCATTGCTTCATCCACAACGAAAACTTTATCTGCATGACTTCACCGTTAAATTGATAGTTTACGTTAAAGTGTGCCAATTGCGTGTGTTCTTTATTTTTTTCAAATATTATAGTGACAAAATATTTTTACAAGAAAAATGTAAATATCGATTCCACCCAGAAGGATTAGTCTAGACCTTTGAATCCATTACCAGTGTTCAGTAACAGAGCACGTTTTAAAGGACGTTTCTTTCAAAAGTTATCGATTGATTATCTAGCCAACCGAGCATGAAAAATACTTCATCAAAAGTAAGAATTCGCAAATTCCCATTAATAAAAGCCGCTTTCAGTAAAATTCAAAACTTCCCGTAGAAGAGGCCTGCTTTTTATGAATGTTCTAGTTCAAAGTTTCTTAGCTATTATTGACTTTCTGCTTAATACACTAGTAATCCATGACAACACGTCGAACAACGTCAATGAAACCAATGAAAGCTATGTGTTTATCTTGAAAGTCTGCCTCCATAATCTGCATTTGGAAATATCATTAGCGGAGATGAGAAATTCGGGTGATGATGAAAATATGTAACATGCATTGCGAGTAATTGCGTTGCATAACATAAATGAATGTTATGCATGTCGGCAAAATGATGGAAACTGATACAGTGACGTTGATGCTTAGCAAGGTCATCTCAAGAAACTCACCAATCCTTTTCGCAAACAGCATGGACAAATTCTGAAAGTAAAGGAAAACTGTTGCATATTAGCAAATGAATATAAAAAAGGCATTTTATTATTATTATAAGTCTGGGGCATTTGCTTGACCGAGCGGTGTCAAACCCTGGCGCGATTACGATAGAAGCCATAAACTTACTCCAAATTTCCAAAGACTTCTGTACAACTTCTGTTGTAAATTAGAAAGCCCAACTTGTCCATTCTATACATAAATCTTACTCTAATCAATGCAAGACCACAGATCTCACAACTGTCCAATTGTCCACACATCTGCATGGTTTCTCTTCATCAACTTTCCGTACCGTCACCATTTCCCACCGTAAAACTTTACAACTTCCCCCATTTTTACTACTCCACCTTAAGCCAGTCAATTCATTGTTTCGGACCACATTTCGCCTGTAAAATTGCATCACATTTGCCACCATGGCGACATAAACGGTATCTGCCGAGTCCAATCTTAATTATTTTGTGTAATTTACCAGTCTCCTACCGTAAATACTTCACCTGCAGTCACACAACCAATGTACACCACTAGATTTTAATAGGGACAACGGAACGACAGGGACACTCATGCTCCTCTGACCTGAATTCACCAAAAGTAAACCATAGCATCATGGAAATTCACTAAGACTTCCCTCCGTTACGTTTGCTCCTAGTAATTGGCTAATTATTTCGGGCTGAGGAATATTTCCACTAGACCTAGTTCCAATAACCAAACAAATAATCACAAAAATCTAGAATTGCTTAAAACGGGGCGCTATAACAAAACGCGCATATTCCAGAATTATTACATTATCATGCCCAGTATGTAAATGAATATAAAAATGCATTATATTATCATGACCAGCATGCAAATGAATATAAAAGTGCATTATATTATCATGCAAAGTATGCAAATGAATATAAAATGCATTATATTATCATGCAACGTATGCAAATGAATATAAAATACATTATATTATCATGAAAGGCATGCAAATGAGTATTCTCCCAGTACCTTTGAAGAACGTCTCTATCATCCACAAATCTGGATGAAATTATGACAGTGATGGTGGTTCCGGGGAGTTGCATGAACAGAATACATACTCAACATACATGAATATATTACATAAACGTCACAGCTACAGCGCAACAATAAATGACACTGGAACTGTGTCTTCAAGTGTTTTCATTCCGATACTGACTAAAACGAGAAGCAAGACCCAGAAAGAAATAGCCTTGCGAAAGATTGATTTCGATCTTAAGTAATGAAATCAATCCCCTGTTTCAAAATAAAATACCGCTGGTTTGACAAAGTCACAATAGGACAAAAGAACAAGAAATCATGGACTGTTTGGAACAAATAACTTGATCCCGAGTAAGAAATTCATGAGTAGTTTTACAACAAGTATATGAATATTGTGGGGCTTGATGTTATACTGCATTTTGTTTAATACAAACTAGAATACAAATAAACAATACTTGATTGGCATCATAGACTGAAGCAGAATATTTAGAACTTATCAGGTATTACCGTCGAAGCTGATGACTCCGTCTTTATTGGTATCTGCTTCATCCATGAGCTCTTGGAGTGATGCGTCATCCAGCTCCACTCCCGATTCTCGGAATACCAGTCTAATCTCGTTTTTGGTGATGGATCCATCTCCGTCCTTATCAAATCGTCTGAACGCTTTCTTCAGCTCATCGTTCCTGTAGTTGGTTACAACCATTTGTTTCCCAACAATCCGAGTGAACTCATTCAATTCTATATAACCATTTCCTGAGGAGTAGGAAGTTTTTTAAAAAAATATATATATATATATATATATATATATATATATATATATATATATATATATATATATATATATATTTAATGAAATTTAAACAAATTTCATCTCACATTAGGTAAGTGTTGCACTATGTTACATTCACGCGAGATAAAATTGTGACAGTATTCTTACAGTTCGCAATAGATAAGTTTCCAATGACTGACCGTCCCTAACACCATTCAGGCTTTTAATGCAGTATTGCAATGGAGTTGTTTGCTGTTTCGTTGAGGGTGGTAATATTTATTTCTAGCCCTAAACGTTCTGTATTCTCTTACAGACCTTTAAATATTAATGAAAATATTTCACATAATGGATTGCCACCAAGCTACTAATGACACCATAGTTCACATAATGGATTGCCACCAAGCTACTAATGACACCATAGTGTGTGTGTGTGTGTGTGTGTGTGTGTGTGTGTGTGTATTTTTAACGTAACTTTAAAAGTTGAGTCATATCGCTGCTATGTCTGCAGTGTGGCGGTTTTATTAAGATGTCTGTCTTTACAATGTCAACATTTGGATGTTTCACTGAAGGTAGAGAACATTGTTTATTAGATATCAAGCCCTCTTTATTACCAAATTTACATTAAAGATCGGACCCTATTTATTATCATTTTAGATTAAAGATCGGGTCATTTTTATTTCCAATTTACATTACAGACCGGGCCTTCCAATCAACATTTTAAATTAAAGATTGGGATCCTTTTTAATACCATTTTTCATTAAAGATCCAGGCCACATTTATTACAATTTTCCATTAAAGATTGGGCTGTTGTATTACCATTATATATTAAAAATTATACCCTTTTTATTATCATTTTACATTAAAAATCAAGCCCATTCTAATATAAATTTACATAACAGATCGGGCCTTTTTCTTTCCATTTTATATTAAGTATCAAGCAATTTTCTATTACCATTTTAAATTAAAGTTCGGGCTCCGTTTTATTATAATTTTAAATTAAAGATCAGGCCACTTTTAATTACGACTTTACATTAAAGATCGGGCTTTTCGTGCTACCGTTTTAAATAACGATCGATTCCTTTTCATTACCGTTTTACAGTAAAGATCGAGCCCTATTTATAACCATTTTAATTTAGGATCGGGAAAATTTTGTTACCATTTTACATTAAAGATCAATTTCCCTTTTTATTACCATTTTATATTAAAGATATAGCCCCTTTTATTAGCATTTTACATTGAAAATCGGGCCCTTTTCATTACCATTTTATATTAAAGATATAGCCCCTTTTATTAGCATTTTACATTGAAAATTGGGCCCTTTTCATTACCATTTTATATTAAAGATATAGCCCCTTTTATTAGCATTTTACATTGAAAATTGGGCCCTTTTCATTACCATTTTATATTAAAGATATAGCCCCTTTTATTAGCATTTTACATTGAAAATTGGGCCCTTTTTATTACCATTTTATATTAAAGATATAGCCCCTTTTATTAGCATTTTACATTGAAAATTGGGCCCTTTTTATTACCATTTTATATTAAAGATATAGCCCCTTTTATTAGCATTTTACATTGAAAATTGGGCCCTTTTTATTACCATTTTATATTAAAGATATAGCCCCTTTTATTAGCATTTTACATTGAAAATTGGGCCCTTTTCATTACCATTTTATATTAAAGATATAGCCCCTTTTATTAGCATTTTACATTGAAAATTGGGCCCTTTTTATTACCATTTTATATTAAAGATATAGCCCCTTTTATTAGCATTTTACATTGAAAATTGGGCCCTTTTCATTACCATTTTATATTAAAGATATAGCCCCTTTTATTAGCATTTTACATTGAAAATTGGGCCCTTTTCATTACCATTTTATATTAAAGATATAGCCCCTTTTATTAGCATTTTACATTGAAAATTGGGCCCTTTTCATTACCATTTTATATTAAAGATCGGGTTCTTTTATTAGAATTTTACATTAGAGATCAAGTCCATTTTTATTACCATTTTAAATTAAAGATCGGGCCTAGTTTATTACCTTTATACATTAAAGATCAAGTCCCTTTTTATTACCATTTTGCATTAAAGACCGGGACTATTTTATTACCATTCTACATTATAGACCGGACCCTTTTATTACCATTTTACCTTAAAGATCAGGCCCTTTTAATTATCATTTTACATTAAAGATTTGATCCATTTTTTTACCTTTTTACATAAAAGATCGCCCCCTTTTATTACCATTTTATATTGATGATCTGGCCCTTTTATTACCATTTCACATTAAAGATCAAGCCCCTTTTTCATTACTAATCTATATTAAAATCGGGCCCTTTTTATTACCATTTGACATTAAAAATCGGGCCCTTTTTATGGCCGTTTTACATTAAAGATCGGGCCCATTTCACTACCATATTACATTAAAGATCGGGCTCATTTTATTACCATATTACATTAAAGATCGGGCTCTTTTTATTACCATTTTACATTAATGATTGGGCAACTTAATTATCATTTTATATTAAAAGTCAGGTATTATTAAAACAGGAATATTTCTGCAGAACTTTCTTTGAGTAATATTTCAGTAATGCATGCAGTTCTATGGTTTTCTTTTGACGTCTTATTATAAGACAAAACGTAATGAATAAATAGGGAAACGCAATCAGTGTGCACTCCTAGCATATATTTCAAAGAGACGTTCACCAAAGTGTTTGAGCAAACACCTAGCCATTATTATGAGCCCAGGTAATTTAGATAACAGAGCTGTGTTACTTATGTAAGAACTGTGTATTTAATACTCCCTCCCCCACCCACACAATTACCCAGTCCAGTCTGTGAACGTTGCCGTTGTGTGTCCTTTGGAAAGGTCATTAATTCTTCTTTATTCGGGTTGATATAATCAATCGTTTTCATTGAAAGATCTGTTAAAACCAACCACCAACTAAAACCCTTTCCCCCACCAACTCACCCACTACCAACCAACTCCACCACTGCCATTCTTATATTCATGTTGGTGCTATTTTCTATCAAATATATGTGTGCATAATGGCACCAATTGCATAGACTTGTTCACACACAAAAAATTAAACTGCTGTATATTTAGAACCAAATTACCACTTGTGTCGGTCTCCTTCATGATGCTGTCCACTTCCTGCTTACAGAGAAATATTCCCAGTTGTTTACATGCTCGCTTCAGCTCGTGTGGCGCGATACGGCCGTCGTGGTTTAAATCACATGCTTTGAAGGCCGCGTTGATTTCTAAAATAAAGTAATTAACTATATATTGATTTCTGTATAAATTTGTTGATTATCTGACGAGATAACGCACATTGCATTTGCATACGAAAAGAAACAGCGATATAACGTCAATTTGTGAAGAAAAAAAAGTTTAAGTTAATGCTTGCGCACACCAAAAATGGCAGTTCTCATTCAAACTCATTTAGAGTGCACTTTTTAACCGTAAAATCTTTACACAGAATTTCATTTTCCTTGATTAATACTGCAAACACTTCATATGTGGTTTTAAAAAAAGATATAATGACGAGTGTATAACTTATTTTCCATAAAAACAGATATATCTGAAATTAACTCAGGAACAAAATTATTTGTTATTATATAATGACCTTGGCGCTCATTCGATGCATAGAGGATTAACCACATCTTCGTAGAATATTGGTGGCCGATCAGATAAATTTGTGTGGGGTTGGGGAGGTCGTAGTACTTTATAACACCTATATTTAAAATTATGCTGGCGTATCATTTGCATGAGAATAAAACGAACAGTGGTATGTCAATGCAATACATTGCTATACAATGTTACGTTGGAAATTCCAAGTACCTACGGGGCTAAATTGTTGCTTAGTCTTTTGCAGTTTCTAGTCTTCAGGAGTTGCACACTAGCGAATGTTGTGCACCGCGACAAAAACCTAATCATTTGAGTAAAGCCGGGCATTCGAGACAGAACGACGTAATTTGAGAAAGACCGGGATCTCGAGAAAAATCTAGCCATTTGACTACGGTCGGGAATCTGAGACAAAGCTAGTCATTTGAGTAAGGCCGAGTTTTCGATGTAAAAGTAGTCATTTGAGTAATGCGGGATATTCAAGCGCACAATTAGTCGTTTGAGTAATGAAGGTATTCGAGATATCGATGTCTGAAGCATGGAACTCTTATCACATTTTCACTCATTGACAATTCATTCAGCCATGAGCTTCTACAAATATATGTTTCCAATTAAACTTTCAAGCTAAATTTGACAATTTCATTTAAGCTTTAAAAATTATATAAAGTGCTGTTTCATGCTTTTTGATTCAAGCGATAAATTAGAACAGTGTATTATGTCGTATCTCTTACTCGTCTTTGCCTGTATTTTATCCATAATCCGATTCAGTTTATTATTTAATTTGCATGATTAAGATCTACTCATAGATATACATCCTCTAAATTGTATAATTGGAATGAAATGTCAAGTATGTCAAAGTTACTGAATTGTCTTAAATGACTTAAATCACGCATCGGATTTGATCTTGGCAAATATAGGTTTAGTAGGAACAATGATTTTGCATGGATTATAGGGCACATTCACAGACTATAAAAATCCCGTGTCACACTGAGGTAGGTATTACTGACTTAGCACAATTAATTAGTTTAATTGCATTGAGTGTTAGGCAATGACTATTTATGCAAGTATATATAA